>JARPMJ010003261.1:0-96864 GCA_033366665.1 Phoxinus dragarum | reverse complement strand
TTTATTCCTGTGATGGCAAAGCTGTATTTTCAGCATCATTACTCCAGTCTTCCGTCTCACATGATCCTTCAGATATAATTATGATATGCTGATTTGGTGCTCAAATAATATTTCCTATTATTATCAATGTTGAAAACAATTGTGCTGCTTAATATTTTTGATGAAACCATGATCCACTTTTTTTTTTTATGAATGCATGCATGCTTCCAAACTTTTGAACGGGAAGTGTGTTCATTTTCTTTTGGATATTCTGGTAACACTTTATTTTAATGGTCCCTTTTAAACATTCTGTTGACTATAAGTAACTTTGCAACTACATGTCAACTAATTCTCATTAGAGTATTAGTGGACTGTCTGCGTAATATCTGCAAACTATATTGTAACAGACACTATACTGACTAAAGTAACGTTTCAACTACATGTTAACTTATTCTAACCCTAATCCTACCAGTCTACTAAAGCCGCGTTTAACCGAAATTACGCTGAAAAATTTGTCCCAGGAACTGTTTCCTCCAGGAACTTTTCTTGCCCCAGACCGGTTGCTTACTGCGTTTACACCGCGGTCTAAAGTACCGGGAAGATTATGCAAATTCATAGAGAGGTAGAGACAGAACTGTGCGCGACTGCTCCTCACAGTCTGCGATGGACAGTAATCAGTTTTGAGCGCCACGTTAATATTAAGTATGGAGGAGATTCAAGCTGTGTTGTGTGATGTTTTGGTGTTTTTAGGACGAGGTCGAGGGTCACTGTCGTCGCTCCTCCTTTATGCTTCCGCTCCTCCGTGAGAGATACGAGACCGGTGGTCTTAAAGCCTGGACCTCGTCGTCCGTCCAGCGGTCGTATTTTTTATTAAATTCCATATTTGCAGACAGACAACTCTTGCTGCACGAAGCCAAGAACCGCGGTTAAAATAAAATGTTGCGTGGAGTCAACCAATCAAAATGCGGCGTGAACTCAACCAATCAGCATGTTCCCCCGAAAGTTCCTGAACTTTGAAAAAGTACTACCTCGCCAGCAGGGACTTTCTGAAGGGGAAATATTTACCCGGAACTTCATTTAGACCCTGGTTCCTGCGGTGTAAACACACCGAGTACCACCCCAAAGTTCCTAGTTCCTGGGGAAAGTTCCTGCGGTGGAAACGCGGCTTAATACTCTAATGATAGTTAGTAGACATGTAGGTGCAATGTTACTTATATAGACAACCGAATGTGTTAAAGGGACCATCAAAATAAAGTGAAACCGATATGTTTTCTTCTTCTTTTTTTAGGTTTCTCCCCCTCATTGACTCCCCCAGTTGGCCTTATAGAAATCATTTCACCTCATCATAATTTAGTTATCTCTGTTGTCCAGTATGTAAGACACTTTCAACTGTTGTTGTCTGCTTAGAGCATATGTGCACCTTTATCTACTATACTTTGACAACCCCAGACTTAAACTTTGACCTTTGTTTTTTTATATTGCTGTCTGATTAGAGCAGTTGGTGTTGGTTGTGGCCTTTTCGCATCGTTCTTCTCTGGGGTTCACAATAAAAACACTGGCTAAGAATGGGTGTGCATGCACGTGTGCTCTCACACATTCATGCGTTTGTGTTTCTACCCGTTCACCAGTTCCCATCTATGTGAGTTTGTGTCAAATCAAATGAAGGTCCCAAAGGGGTGCTTTAGCATTCCTCTCTTGGCCGTAGTTTTCTCGCCTCTTCCTTCCTCCACTTACAAGAGCGCAAGGGAGTAAATGAGTGAGTAGCAACAGCTTTTGGATTAATTGTCATTTCATTATCTCAAGGAGAGCTCAGCCGTGACCAAACTCACGCAGAGCAATTTAGCACTTCGTCGGTCCCGCTGCCGCCCACCCCGAATGGAGGAGGGAAGCGCTCCTGGCTTAGGGCGCTACCCCATTTCCTTCCGAGCATCTCCCCTAAACCCACAGTGTTGAACATTACGCACGCAAGTCAATTAAAAATAGCAAGTCATTTTCTTTCTGTGGCCCAAAATGTCAGTTAACCGAACGCAGGAAATAAATTGAATCTATAATCCATCAAGCCAAAAGCAGTTCCTCTCCGCTCATGGAAGGTCTGTAAATGACAAGAATGATGTTGTATCAGCCCCATCAGAGTTCAATGGACCACGATGGAACATGATTGTTCATTACCATGCTGCTGCTCCAAACTCTAAACTCTAAATGAACAGACAGTGAACAGAGTTCACACCATAATACAGACTCCAGACTTCAATTACCATTATTCATTTTCTCACTCTCTCCATTACAAGGCCATTTTGTGATGTGGAAAAGTGCTTTACTGGGTGCTTAGTTAACCTTAACCTTAGTTAAGTTTATTCAATTCAGTTCTAAGGTCAGGAAGTATTTTCTTTTACAATTAGTATGTCCATTTTCCTGATATACATGCTTTATACAGTAATACAGTAACTTTTATAATCAACATACGGTTTAGACTCACTATTTTTAGTTATTTTCTCTATTTTTGCTTCTCAACGCAAATAGTGAACATAGCCACAGAACAGGCTTAGCGCATCTCTAAGAAACAATTTTTCCTGAATTAATCCCATTTTTTGTATGAATAATTTGAACAAAAGTTCCAATGACTCACTCATAAACAGTAAATAGAATTATTATTATTATACTGTACACATTCACTATTTATACAGCATATATAAATAATTCACTATATACTGTACCCATGTTGTGAATCATTGATTCACCCATTAAACCAAATTAGGAACGAAACAATTGACTGTATTTTTTGGTAAAATAAAATGTTGGTAAAGTTTTTGAAATAACACTCTTAAGGTCACCAAAGCTGCATTTATTTAATATGTTTAAAAAAATTACAATACCGGTTTTCTTTTTTTTAATGCAATTTATTCCTGTGACGGTCATTGTCACATGATCCTTTAGAATCATTATAATATGCTGATTTGGTGCTCAAGAAACATTTCATATTATTATCGAACTTTTTAACTTTTTATTCATCAAATAATTGTTAAATATATAAGCAGCAAAACTGTTTTATATTTTTGTGAAAACCATGATATATTTAATAATTATTTGATGAATAAAAAGTTTTGATCAATGTATTGCACTATTGACTGTATAAAAGATTTCTTAATTATATTCGATGAAAATGTGGATGCATTCATTCAAATTAAGTGGAAACATATAGTATGACTCAGGGATGCTCAACTTCGGTCCTGGAGGGCCACTGTCCTACAGAGTTTAGCTTCAACCCTGACAAAAGCTCTTTTCTAGTAATCCTAAAACCATTGATTAGCTTGTTCAGGTGTGTTTAATTAGGGTTGGAGCTAAACTCTGCAGGACAGTGGCCCTCCAGGACTGAAGTTGAGCATCCCTGGTATGACTAGTAAAAAGGATTTTTTTTTTTTTTGAAGAAAAGGTTGGGAGTCACTGTCTTTGCTGAGATAAGACATAAAAAAATGGACATGGTAATCTAGTAAAAAAAACAATAACATAACCACTGTTGTGCAACAAATTTGTTCACATTTTACCCAGATTATTGCTTGCACATAACTCATATCTGGTGTATACTAGAACATTTATTTGTGTGTGTGGGCCGCGTTAGGCTGTATTTATGTCAGTTGGATGATCTCGTGGCCTGCAGAGTGTGACAGTGAGCGTGGTGTTGGATTATTATTTGCTATCTGGTTGTACATAAGCCGCATGTTGTCCCGATTGCACTGAATCCATGCAGACCAGACGGCTTATTTGTGTGCCCAGAGCAGATTCACTGCTTCAACATACCCTCCGTAACCCTTCCTCCCACACACACGAAACATAAGGGAGCCAAAGCGTGATCTAAAGGGGCAGAATGAAATTCAATTTATTAGTATCACTATTACTGTTGCGAATACTTTGGGTTAGGGACTTGATGATACCTCAAATCATGCAGTTTGTGGAGGAGAGGTGTGCTGTTACTTTGCTGAGCAATCAGACTTTAGATATTTCCCTGGTAGATGATAAAAATGTATTTATCTTCACTATTTATTTCTAGTGAAGGATGGATCCGAGTTATATCTGGGGACCATTATCTGTCGCCTTTGGCTGGTTGGGGTTTAAAATACAGTTAGGCCTGGTTTCACAGACAGGGCTTAGATTAAGCCAGGATTAGTCCTTAGTTCAATTAGGACATTTAAGTAGCTTTTATAAACGTGCCCTAGAAATGACTGGTGTGCATCTTGAGACAAAACAATGGCACTGATATATGTTAAGATGAGTCAGTAAGTAGTTTTCATTTAAAACAGCTCAAACATGCATTTTAGTCTGGGACTAGGCCAAGGGCAATGGAAGTGGGGGTGTTGCGGGTGCTGCAGCACCCCTGTTTTCACAGGACTGTAAATGTAGCCTAATGCAAATTTTTGTTCATTTTCATTTATTCATTTGAAGCATTTAGTCATTTATTTGTAATAAACACTTTAAGTAGGCTTAAAAAGTGTTAAAAAGTGTTAGCACTATTTATATGTTAAATTAGATATATATTTTTTAAACAGTGTGACGTCATATTGTGTGTGCGCGTAGAAAGAATTCGCTCAAAAAAAAGTCGCTCTACTCCTGAGCGCAGGTCCACCATCAGTGTTGTGTAGGCATTTTTTGTGTTAATTTATATTTCCTGTCGCTGTGTAGGCTCTTTTATTGTACTGTACATGACAGTGTAAACAGCCCAAAAAATCATTTTATTTAAAGGTTTAATTTATGTCCCATAGGCCGCTTTGTTGCATTACGATTGAAAGCAGTATCAATAATGTCAAAAATGTGATGTGCAGTGCAGGTTCGGGTGTGTGTATGCTGTTTAAATGAGTGTTCTCACCGCTTTTTGTGATTCGTGGAGTTTTGACGAGTTTTACAGGCTTGATATAGTTTCTTATTCAAAGTTGAATCAACATTGAACTGACTGGAGCTGGGGTGCGTTTCCCGAAAGCATCGTTAGCCAACTATGGCCGCAAGTTCCGTCGTTATCAGCATAGTTCAACTATTTGGTGTTTCCCGAAACCATCGTTCTAATGAACGTTCGCGAAAAGCATCGCAAACTTGTGTGGTTGGAACGACAGCTCTCGAGCTGTGGTTAGAAGCATAGTTTCTAGTTTACATGACATGTAGACTGAATAAATCCTTATCTTTAGCAAAATAAGCAAGCTGACATTCAGTACAACCCGTGTTATTTATTTAGAATACATACAAATGTAATTTACGTCTTTTAGTTTGTCAAGAGATTTAAAGCACCACTTTAGAAGACTGCGCATGTGGGAACGTGCTCTACTATGTAAGAACGAGCCAAATATTGAGTCTGGTAATAAAGCAAAATAACTGAGAACAATTAGAAATGGTCTTCAGATGCCTTGTCTGTAACTTATATGACAAAATCTAGTGTTAATTCGATCTCAAACAGATTAATTAAAATAAGTTATTAGTCCACCACGTGCGAGACGTCATAAACCAACGTGGTTGAACGATACTTTGCGACATACAGTTTCGGGAAACAGTCGTGACTACTGTAGCTAGTTGATTTCTACAGTATATAGCGAGCTATATAGTTGTACGGGAAACGCACCCCAGAATGATGACTCTAGAGCTGATATAGCTAAATTGAACTAGTTTCACAACTGATTAACTTTACAAAGTTATTGAACTGAACTGACTTCAACAGAATAATGAATTTGAATTTGTCTCATTTGATGAAGTTAGCATCAAATCTGTTATTTTCCTGTTTATTATACATAGAAGCTGCTTTGAAACAATCTGTATTGTAAATAAAGATGACTGGACTTGTTAGCAACAACCAAGACCAGCCTAACACCACTTACCACAGCAACACTCTAGCAACCACCCTAACTATAACCCTAAAATGACTTTGAACAACTAAGCATCTGTATACTGTAGCAATGCCCTGGCAACATTTTTGCACGAAAAAGCATCACCCACATCTTCTCCTGAAGATGTAAAAATTTGTTACATCCAATATTTGCTTTACGCTGGCACATCTTCCACTCTCGTTGTCAAAATTTGGTGAATGAATAAAAATAGGCTTGTATTATAATGAGAAAACATTTTTTGTGGTTTACTCGTTCTGTACAAATGAATTGCTCTTTATGTTGAAAGTTTGTCATGTTTGTGTAATGAATGCAGAAAGCAGCTGATCAGTGCTATGTCATGCTGTGATCAGGCACAGCAATGCAAATCAATCATGCTGTGTAATTTAGGTAACGGTGATGAATGGAGTTTAGATGGTTGTGATGACTCCCACATAGGCCTGTATGTAATATTGGAGCTGAAGTGTAATGAATATGTATGTGAATGAGGGGACGTTGTAGAGAGTTTAGCATAGGAACATTATTCTCCATGAGTTGGAATGTGGCAGTGTTGGGATGCAATAGCCTAGCTTACTTATAAAACCACGCCACAGCGATTGAAACAGATGGGGAGACTCTACTTATAGGGATGTACTGATGCAGACATTAACTGATACTGAAAGCCCATAATAATATATTATATTATAATATATCCCCTTTAAGAATGTAAATAGATTTGTTTATATAGTCATAATGATTCCTAATGACTTATTAAAGTTATAAAGTGCTTCCTTTTTCAAAATAATCAACACCACTTTTCAATAACGGTTCCTTTTAACAATTCATATAAAGCACCTGCTGCATTTTCTACAATTATGAAAGCTGTCATTCAAACATTTGGCAATCTAGAGATGTCCAAATAAAAATAGTTTTCTCAAAAATACATCTCAAACTTCTGTAGGTGTCAGGATCAAGGTACAACGTTAAAACCCTCCTTGTTCACCTGTAACGCTTTCTTCCACTGAGCTTTCATGTACTTGTGTACAGGCAGCCTAAGGCAAAGAACGGCGTGCGTTTGCCGAAGGCTGAACTGCAAAGTGGGGACCTCCAAGTTCCTGTTTATTTGCTGTGTCATTTAAACATTATAATCAGGAAGACTTGGATTCTGAATTTTTATGTAAATTACACGTAAGCCGATTACAAGCCAGGCAGTGGCAGTGCGAACATTATTTATTTTATGGACCTTCAATTTTCTGAGCAGATGAGATAAAGGCAGAATATTATTATGACGGTAATCATCATGCTGCGTTATTATGATATTACAAAGGGGTTTCTCATGTCGCACGAGGCAAATTACTCTCTACCCCCTCTTTCTCTCTCTTAAAACCAATGTCGGTCACATGATGAAACCAATGTCGGTCACATGATGAGTTGCTTCCCCTCATATAAAAGTATTTTACAAGTGGAAAATTGGTTTTCATATGTTAAATCTATTGTGAATTTAGGGGGGGGGGAAATGCGCAAGAATTATATGACCCTCTGAGTTCATCCTCAGGTGGAAAATAGTGGCCTAAATAGTAAAGTAGTTCTGATAAAACCCATTACAATTAAAATGATTAATATTTAAGAACTACATCAAAGCTTCTAATGGAATTACCAGCACATATTCATACAGTAGTTTAATCATTTATAGGACAACCCTTAAAAACTTTTTCTATATCAAGGTGCTTTAGTTTTAGTGCTTCTACAGCAGCTTGACTAAATTGGGTACATGGAGAGGGAGAAAATTCATTTCCCTTTTCCTTTTCTCTTCTCTCGCCGGCACTTCACTCCATCAGCTTCCCTTTCATCCTTAAGTCATTTTCCCTTTCTCTTTCTCACTCTGTGAACGTCTGCACTCTCCATCTCCACCTCGTCTCCCCACCGCAGCATCAGGAAAAAAAATCCAAGCTCCGAAATGGAGCAACAGTTGTATTGTCACCTAAAGCTTTTTTTGTTCCCTTTTTACCTGATTTATTTTCCTCTTTTTTTTCTGAATGACAGAGCAGGCCTAGGATAACACAGTGAAAATCAGTGCCGAGAGACTGTATGCTGAGTGATAGAGCGAACGAGGGAGAGAGGGAGAGAGAGAGTGAAAGTTTATAAGGCGCGGTTTTGGAGAAATGTAAGAAAGAAGCGAGGGAATCTATGGTGACCAGCTGCAAGAGAGGAGATAGCAGAGAGAGGCTTTTAATTCCCAATCCCTACAGAGCCTTTGAAAATTACCAATCTTCTTATCACAGACGCAGGGCTGCTTATGCAAATTGTTGTGGAGTGGAACGTTTAAACGGAAAATTACTCGACAGCAGTTTTTTTTTTTTTTTTTTGCCTTCTTCTCTCCCCTCTCTCCATCCCCCCTCCCCCCCCACATGCACACTTCCACATAGAAAGCCTGTTTCCAGTCTCAGATAAGAAGATGAATTGCTCTTCGCGCTTTGAAGCACGTCAGGATTTAAAGACTCCAGCCTAGCTGTGGTCTACAACTGGTGCTCTTTCTGGCTTTGTCAATAAAAAAAAGGGAAGGTATTTCAAAAACAACACAGAATCTGCGCTCAGTCCGCGTAATCGGAAAAAAACATTTATTGAAACGCACTCAGCAAGCAAATTCTATTCACTGTTTTCCCCACACTTGTTGGTCACAGTGGTTCTGAACTGGATCTCAGGCAATAGATATGCGGGGGCCGGGGGGGGGGTTCCAGTCTTAGACGTTGAAAGTCCAAATGACACTTTCGGCAGTTTTCCAAAATTCTTTTGAAAACAGAGCAGGGCTTCCTCCCGCCGCGGCATCTTATCAGAGCTGAAGAGCATCAGAGAGCCAGATGGGTTTTGCGAACACTGTTCAGTCAGAACTCGAGCGCGCTGGAGAATGCGGCTCTCTCATGCTTGTCCAACCGCTCTTGACTTTAGGCCACAATTCAATTCTGTCTTTGAGAAATCATTTTCAAAGCATGTCTCTGTATTGAGGAGAGCGCCTATAGAGGTCAATTGATGGCAGCGCCTCCATTTTGTATTGGGGTATTGCGTGGGTGGCGAGAAACTGTTTGGAAAATGATGGTGTAATTTTGTTCTTTTATTCCATGCAGGTCCTTTTGTACCTAGACTGGCCAGTTGTACTGGATAATGACTGTTGATTTATTGATTTTAACAGTGGTGTGCGACTGAGAGAATTTATTATGGATTTTTTTTTTGTGCAAGTCTATGTGATATTACAGAATCTTTCTATCTGTTGTTATTAGTCTATTAAGAGTAGCTGGATGGTATCTGGATGCATTTTCAGTTACTGTGTCCATCCTCACAATACTCTATAATTTAACTAGTATTTTCTACAACTTGAAAAAAAATGGTGTAGAAATATGTTTCACATGTTACTTACAAACGGAAAGTAACGGCATTTTGATGTAGACAAACTTTAGAAACTGTAGAAATGTTTTATTTTCTAGTAAAACATACTCCAGTAATCTTTGTTTTATTTACAACTTTTTTTACAGTCTAGTTTCTTTTTGTTTATGTCACCTTTGCATAATTTACTCACCCTCGTGTTGTTTTAAACCTGTGTGCCTTTCTTTCTTCTGCGGAGCACAATATAGCAGAACACTGACACAGCATTATCGCTGTAATGAAAGTGAATGGTGACCAGGGGCTTTCAAGCTCCAAAAAATAATACAAAGAAACACACAAATGCTATGCTAAACGTCTCCACTGCAGTTCACAACTCAATTAATGTGAATTTTTGCATATTCAAGTGTAGAAATAAGAATTGAGAGCTACAGCAACAGGAAAAACTTTTAAGCAATGCATGCAAGGCTTCAGAAGACCTGGAATATAATGCATGTTGTTGAATGTAATAGTGCTTTATGCCTTATGTAGCCTTGGCCCTTTTCTACTGACATATGTTAAGACATCTGCTTTAAACATTGCAATGCTCATGATAACTTTCGTTAACTCTATAAGTAAATCCACTTCACCAGCTAATTATTCTTCAACAGCGATGTCATAGAACCGCTAAAAGTGATGTTCGAAGACAAAATTTGAAAGATGGCTGCGCACTTGTTTCTCTGACGCATAAGGTCTATAGTGTTTTATAGAGCATGCAAGAGCATGGTCACCATTCAAATTGTATGGAAAACATCCTGCCAAACCATTTTTGTGTTAAACTGGCCAAGTTAAAAAGGTTTATAATGACATGAAAATGAGTCAATTATGACAAATTTCATTTTTGGGTGAACTATCATTAATCGAACAGTAACATCTCAAACCTTTTTCTTCTTTTATTCTGTCTTCCACAGAGGCAGCTAAGGAGGAGGAAGTGTTATCTGCTAATCGCTGGAGTGCTGCTTCTTACTTTGCTTATCATCATTATTGCAGTTTCAGCCAGAAAATGAGATCAAGACCACTGGTAAGCAATGTCCGTTGTGCCCAGTCTGTAATATAAACAACAACATAAAAAAAAAATAGGGAAAAAGTGAGAGAGGATACAATAGAAACAGCACAAATATATATATATACAAATACATGTAATCAAAGTCCACTAAAGGCGAACAGAGTTGAACCCATGTGCAGTGTTTATTAAATGTCAACATGAACAGATACAAAGTAAACAAAGACTTGGCTTGACTTGATCCATGAACTACTGTAAACTTGAACATGAAACAAAACTCACCATCAGCGGTCACAGGAAACAAACAGAAGAGGCAATGGTAACATGAGGGCTACATATACACAAAGACTAATGAACGACTAAACAATCACAGTTAACCAATCAAAATGTGACACACAAAACAAGGAACAAATCAGAACATGACATGTTAAGCAAAAGGGGCACATGAAAGGATCACATGATGGGATAAAGGAATCACGTGACTATGCGAATTCTAGAAATCAAAGACATGAAAACATAAACTAAACTAAACAAGACGTGACTATAGCATAGAATTTATTATATTAGCCTAAAGTAGCAATTTAAGAAAACAAGACTTGCTTCCTCATTTCAGGAACTAGTCAATCAAAGTAACTTTACCTGCTGTATGTATACCCAAAATACAGAGCAGATCATTCTAAACAATTAGAAAATAATTTTGAAATCTGTTGTCATCACTGAATACTAGTAAACTATCCAATGCCTCCAGCTTCCCCTTGTTTTAAACTTTTAAAGACGATCATCTCCATGAAAAAAAAAAGTTTCAAAACAATCTTGCTTACCTAATTGTTTCTTGACATTTGTGTAACCTGAACCGGCGTATCAGGATGCTATTTTTCACGGCGAAAAGCCAATGTGTGAAAGCACTTCAGACTAATATTTCACCCATGGGCAGCCTCTCTGAGGGGACTGGGATTTTATCAGTTAGATGGATTACCTCCTCATTCATCTCTGAAAGGCCAACTGACAATTACACTCTTCTGTTATTCATTTATCCTCACAATCTACTTTTATTCGTTCATTGACTCATTCATTAGTTCATTGGTTTTTCTCATTCATCTATCTGTGTGAGGAGGAAGAGTGTTGGAAACTGGGTGAGGACTGACTCCATTTCCATGATATGTTTATCTGTGTGTTCGATCTCTCGCGGCCTCCCTCGGGGAGACGAGGCTGAGTGACAGCCTGGACTCCCTCTCATATCGATCCGTACCCTCTCCGCTCTCCTGCTTTTCCTCTGGCAACACGCACACACCTCCTTTTATGTGGCGTGTGTGAAACTGAAAGTAGATAGCATCTTTAATTAAGTAGCTCTTAACTCGCATTTGTGAAATAGAGTGAAACACTGAGCATAAGTTGTTTGAACTTTAGTGCTAAGATCTCATCTTTTACCAAGCGCTTGAGCAAATAAGAACAGTTGAGAGATTTTCACTAAAAACATCACTCAACTCAAGCATGCTCGGCCATATGCACTGTTCACAAATTGAGAACTCTTAAGTACTAATTGATGTAGAAATTTCAATATTCCAACACTCCTGTTGTTTTGACCTACAACTCATTTATGCTGTTATTATGTCTTTTAAAATTTAAATAATTTTTTTTTTTAGAAGAAACTGTAAGTGGTGCTTTTGCTGTCATGTTATGTGGTTGCTATGGTGTTCTGGGTGTGTTTTTTAGGTTGCTAGGTGGTTGACGACTGGCTCAATTCAGAAGATACCCACAATATTGATTTCTGTATGGCTTGGGTCCCATTTTTGAATAATAATTTTTGATAGTGAAGTTCACACCACAACTGTAATGATAATGACACAAAGGAACAATATTTCAGAACGATTTTTTCAGCTTATGAATAATAAAAAAAATCCTGCTTGAAAGAGCTTAAAGGAACACTCCACTTTTTTTTGGAAATAGGCTCATATTCCAACTCCCCTAGAGTTAAACAATCCACAATGGACCCTTTTCGAATACATTCAGCTGATCTCCAGATCTGGCGGTAGCACTTTTAGCATAGTAAACGGAGTAAACTATGAACTATACTCTCATTCCTGCGTAATAATCAAGGAACTGTGCTGCCGTACCAGCAGGCGCAATGATATTACAAACTTAGTGTCGGTCACGTTGGAAGTTTCCTAGCTGGGGACTATTTTCAGACGCTGCGTAATATCATTGCGCCTGCTGCACCCATGGTACGGCAGCACAGTTCCACAGTACACGATGTAACTACAGAAGAGTCAAGTTTTAAATAGGAAAAATATTGAAACTCTTCTGTAATTTTTTTTTGAGAGAGATGCTAATGGTCTAATCAGATTCAATGATCTATGCTAAGATATGGTAAAAGTGCTACCGCCAGACCCGGAGTTCGGCTGAATGGATTCGAAAACAGTAAAACTCGACTGTTTAACTTTAGGGGAGTTGGAAAATTAGCCTATTTCCAAAAAAAGTGGAGTGTTTCTTTAAGATAGATAGATAGATAGATAGATAGATAGATAGATAGATAGATAGATAGATAGATAGATAGATAGATAGATAGATAGATAGATAGATAGATAGATAGATAGATAGATAGATAGATAGATAGAAAGAAATATCGAACAACACATTCTCACCTGTGAATGGTTATTCCATTTCTCTGGGAATTTAAATCTTGGTGGTTTCACCACCATAATCTGCGAAAGTTTGTAGCATCATTGATTGCTACGGTGTGATGGCACATTGTCCGTTCCAAGATGGTGGGCTCGCCGTCTGAGCAGTGAAATGTGGAATCTATGTATAAATTGAAATGGTCTATGGAGTTTGAGGCATGAGGGTTCTTAACTTTTCAATAAATAATCGTGCAAATCTTGAACAACCTAAACGTCACCTAGTAAAAACAACTTGATCATACCTAGATTTGAAATTACTAAAAAGGATTTATGAAATTTTCCTTTTAATGGTTTCACCCTAAGCTGCACTGTTTGGTACAGTGCCATAACAGACTATAAGCTCAGGAGAACTTGCCAGCTTGTGCTAGGAACCGGCTCCAAAAGCTGCATATATTTATTGAGAATTAACAGCTCTGAATCTATGTAAACACGGGCCATTCGGTTCTGGTGAGACTTTTATTTGCATGCACTGCACAGTTTGTGATTATCTCTTTCTACATTTTCTATGTTTAATTATCCCTGGTTGCCAAACACTAAAAAATGTACACCTTAACTGTTTTTTTCACAAACTTTTTATTTACTTAACAAACTTTTATCTTATTTTTCTAAAATGTACATATTTTGTATTTTATTTTTTGTATGCCGGTTGCATAAACTGCTTAGACTAGTCTGGTTGGTTGGTTGGTTGGTTGGTTGGTGTTGTTTTTTTTAAGACGGGTCAGTTATAAAAGTAGACTGGTCTAATTTGAAACTGAAAGTAAGACTGATTACACCTTGGCTAACTAGTTCTTAAGACCGTTCTCTTTCTAAAGGGAACAGAGGTTACAGTCGTAACCTAGACGTTTATGTAACTGGCCCCTGATCAAAGGTTCACAGAAGGTGAGATAAATGTTAATTCCAGGTGTAAATATGATTTTGTGATCTGATTACCCATAACTTATGTTAATACCAGGTGTTCACATGGCCTTAGATGCATAGAAAAAGTTAGAAGTGACAAATCTGAGGGATTAATAGTGCGAACCTTTGCAAAAGCAAATGAGTAAAAAGGAGCACAGGATTATTGGAAATGTGTTGGACTGATGTTGTTGGAAACAGACAGGGTGGCAGAGGGAAGAGCTCAGTGCATAATATATCAGTTTAATGATTCAGCAATGACAGAAATAACCAGAGAGCTGCTTTGCCTCTCAAATCAATAGCCCTGCACTTTATGGTCCTCTAAATAATGCAATAACTGCTCCTTGACACTTATTCCTGCGAGTTGTGTTGCCAGTGCTGCCCTCACATCTTGTTTACAGACTCATTTGGGTGAAAGGGATCTTTCAATATGCATGTCAGCGACTACAGCCGTCTCGTCAACTCTTAGCTGTTGAAATTGAGTGCAATTTGAGAGCAGTCCCAACTCATTTAGTCACCAATTGCTTAAAATGAACCCTCAACAGCAGACAACAGACTATTACTGCGTTTTAATGTTGTGACCGTTATGCATATATTTATACAGTTATCTTATAGTAGAAGCATTTAAATCCCCATCTGTCAGCCGGTTTGACAAGGGACGTGAGAATCTTTAAGCATTTTCCGACCCCATGGTGTCTGGACCCCTGAAGAGCATCACCTCTTATCTCATGTCAGCAAATGTCTAGATAGAATGTGATTTTTGGAGGGTGAAATTTCGATTTCGTTTAGTGAATTGACACATTTGTTGTTATGCTAGTGGCTGAGTGAAGACATGTGGTTTTCATGTTTTTCAAATGTACCTATTTTATGTTGCTTTCTGAAAAAAATTTTTTAAATTTTTTATTCTGTGAATCATTTCTTATAGATATTATAGAGCTGTTCATTCACCATGCCACAATTTGAGGTATGATGGTTCGCATAAAGCCACATACTTGGTAGCTGAAGATTCCTACTCAACCGTTAAAACGTTTTTGTCTGCAAGGATGCATTAAATTATTCAAAGGATTACAAGAAAAGAAAAAATACATTTCAAATAAATACTATTTTTTTTATTATTATTTGTATTTATGAAATAAAAAATATTGAGCAGCACATTTTGATGATAATAATAGGTTACGTTACTTACTTAAACACCAAATCTGCCTATAAGAATATTCAAATGATTTCAGAGGGATCATGTGACACTGAAGACTGTATGATGCTGAAAATTAAACTTTGCATCACAGAAATAAATTACATTTATGCATTACATTTATATATATATTTAAAATCATTTTAAATTGTAATCATATTTTACAATATTATTGTTTTACTTTTACTAATAATAGTATTGTTTTATTATTGTATTTTTGGTCAAATACATGCAGCCTTGCTGAGCATAAGAGACTTTCAAAACATTTAAAAAAATCTTACCAATGGTAGGCCTACTGTAAATTTAAACTTACATTTTTAAACAAAATGCTTAAACTTCAGAATCCATATTGAAATGTTCACTGCATGTAATTTAAGCTGTCAGAGAAAGCGTGGAGGTAATGACACAGTAATCAAGTATAGCGTGTATCATACAGGTAGAAATACCATTTTTATGTATTATTAAATGTTTTAATTAAGGTTCATAGTTTCAATGACAGGTTTCAATATCAATCTTTTCATTACTACTGGAGCTGCCAGTTTGCTAAGTTTTAAATGGTTATTAAACGGCAAGCACACACTATGCAAAAGCAGCAGCCCTTTCGACACACTCAGTGTCCAAATTCACTCACTTTTCATTCACTCCTTCAAGTAAACTATATTAGTGGACTAATGCAGGGAACAGTAAATGAGAGTATAGGGGGTGATTTCGAACACAGCCATTTTACTGATAAACCACTTTTTTTAAAGTCTAAAATTGCATTTCTGAAGCTGTTTTCCTCATGGAGATGTCAGTGTATGTTTTTCAAAGGGTTTTCTATCTTGTGGGCACATTTGGCACAGTAAAATGCAGCAAAATCTGACTCGAAATAAAACAGGAGCTCAATCCCATTGTGTTGCTTACAGTTTTATTGCTAGTATATTTCGCTCTAGATTAAATGTCAGAACACTATTGCAAGATATTTATTTGCCTTCTTCAAATTGGCTTCCTTGTATTTATATAAATTACAACAGTCTGCACATTGTAATATCAGCTTATGGCACATTTGGAGGTCTTTTATGATGATTTCTGTCACATCATGTCTTTAGTTACAGGGTTTTGTGAATGTGCAAGTATGAAAGAACATGTAAATATACATTCTACATTACAAATATGACTTGTCTTTTTAAGATTGTACACTTATAGACAATTCTCTTTTTTAAGGTAAAAGTCTTGGCCGTGCTGTTGTATAAACATTTTTTGTGACACACTCACACACTCATCGAAATCACTCAACACCGTGTAAAAAGGAACCTGAATTGAATTATGAATTGGCCTCGGATACCTCTATCCGTACACAACAGAGCTTCCCACAAGCTCTTCACTGGCTTGTTTTGAACTTCTAGGAAAAGTGTTTCCAGATACGCTGAAGAGAATTAATATCTGTGAAAAGATTGCTTCTCGGAAGTACATTGCTGCCATAGAAACAGAGAATTTAGTTTACGACGCAGATTAATTGCAGACAAAATAAGCACCAAATATATGCACACTGTAAACAAAGAAATCAAAGCTTATAAAAAAGCTGATATTTTTCCAAGAGCTTTTTATTATACAACATTTTTCATAGTACAAAAAGGACTCCCGTTCTATTACCAAGGCACTTTCATTCATCTCTGTATCACCCATTTTTTGCTTGTTTGTGTTTTTCGAATGTTCACACATGCAGCCCACATAAAAACAACAGTCTGTGTCCAACCTCACGTTGTCTGCCTCTTTTTGAATGTGGCAGAGAGGGCGCAAAGCCAGCACACTTCCCCGTTTCTCCCCGGCACAGAGCTGCATGGCCGGGCCAAGTCTCTGTTTGACCCTTATCATGTCTGAGACTGACCGCTGAGCGCAGGATTAGTGGGCAGACCTGCACCTGTGTGGGCAGACACCATACCCTCCACTGAAGCAGCAGCGTGGGCTGCAGTCAAACCGTGCTGCCAGGCACTGTCACAGAAAGAAGGGACATAACAGACCCAACCCACCCACCACAGGCATGCTGGGAAGGGCAGGGGGAGGAGGGCAGAATTTACCTCTGCTTATCCTTAGAAGCCTTTAATGTCTCTCTTCCATCACTGCTGCTCCTGGCTTAGTGTGTTGCCTTTGCAATTGTTGACCGTTTTTGAGGAAGAAGGTATTATAGGAGGTAGTGGTGAAGCTTTCCGAGAGGGTCATATATATATATGTGTATATATATATATATATATATATATATATATATATATATATATATATATATGCCAAATGCGTGTGCATTTAAGCAGTGGCGTGTAAAGCAGATAGTTGCCACTTTGGCGGATTGAATTGTATATCCTATTTAAATGTGTCAATAGTCTTTTGAAAAGGCATCTGAAATAATAAACTGAGTGCAATGTAGTGTTGTCAAAAATATAGATTTTCCTAACATGCCGATACATGGGCTATCGATAACGCTTCCAGGTCCAATACTCATTTTCCGTAGAATGAAACCAGCTGCGCTTTCTCACTCTCTCATCTCTCCGACAGCGGGTTGACGCACAAAACGTCCTACCCTCATTTGCTCCAGATGATGTTTCTGTTGGTGTTACAGGGCTTTAATTTTGGCATGGGATTACGAGTATTGCGCATAATTTTACTCATTCCAACCGATTTTGTGCTCACACCCCAAAGTGTGCACATTAAAGCCACCTCTCAGTACTAAATTGAGTTCTTTTCCATTGCTTATTGTGCTTAAACAGTCAAATACTCACAACATAATGTCAAAACGCCGGTCTTGGTGAGTATTCACCATCAGTTATGTTTTAAGTGAACGTAGACAGTTGAGATTAAGAAAGAAATTGCATGTGTAACAGTGTAATGGATCCGTGTGTCAGGTCTTAAAGTGACAGCAGCCTAAAATACATGCTGCCAAATTTTGAGATACGGGATTATGAGAAAATATCTATATGACAGTTTCCCCTATGGTATCGATGTCAAAATTGTGGCCAGTGAAAATGCTGAGTGGCTAGTAACTACTAGGAAAACCACTAGCCACAGGCTGGTGAGCAAAGAAGTGAATGTCAAGGCCTGGAAATATATATTTTAAGTTTTTCAGATCCCTCTGAACCATTATAGTGGAAAACATAATTCAGTGTGTAGCTAGTTCACCCCCAAAGTTGCCTGTGGTTTCACTTCTTGTTCTGTATCTTTTTCTTTTTTTATCTGACACTGAACAAGCCGCTCTCAGCTAGTTTTTGGTAATGTTATCTTTTTCCCCTTCTTGGTTAGTTTTTTTCCTTCTTCTTTCTACATTGCATTTTTACTTTTCATGTTTTCAGGAGAGTTTGAATGTCTTTTTTTTAATAATAACATTGAAGTGTACCAGTACAAGCCATGCTATCCAACTCCAGTTTGAGTTTTTAGGATCAACCGAGGCATCGAAGCTTATGTGCAGCTTGTCATTCTCTCTGAACTGCTAGCGGGGCTGAAGCAGAATTTCAAGCACCTTTTTTTGCTGATAAATATTAAAGAATTAATGCTCAGGAAACATTTTTATATTTAGCCGCTAAAGCTGATTTAGCCTCAGTGAAACAGAGCAGACAGGTTCCTGCAGAAAGAGGCTTATTCAAATGAAAAAGCTAAGTTGACAACACTGAGCTGGTATTCACCGTGATGAGACATCGCAAAGATGAAAAGGAAGAAATCCGAGAGAGGCACAGAGAGAGCGAGAGAATATTTAAGGGTGCCTAGAGTACTAAACATCAGAGCCTCTAGCAGTGAACATCTGACTTAACATATTTCTATACAGTACATGTTGTTCTGTCATCAATCATATACACTGTTCATTAATATATTTAATATTAGTCATTAGAGTATTAGTTATAATATTTAATATAGCTTTGAATGCATTAGAGATGCTTATCAGAAGCTAAAAACTTTACTATAACTTCTGTCAAATGAAAAAAAAAACTTAATTGTGAATTGCGCTTTGCAAATTATGTTTTAGATTTTGCAATGTTGCAGAATTGCTTTAATAAATGAATGCATGCAAGTACATGACGCTATTATTTTATCATGTTATTTTAGTATCATTGAGATACTATTATATTTTTGTATTGATATTTTGAAATAGTTTTTATATTTATATTATACCTATTAAAGTTTAAGTTATTTTGTTGCATATTTTACAGTATGTGCACTTCCGTGTGCTTAGTGTACTTAAGTTAGGTTTTAGGTTCATTGTTAGTACCGTATTATCCAGTTAGTGCAATTACTATAAGTCATTGTTACAGTGTAATTATATATTTAAGTACTGAGTAATATTAATGAACTACTGTACATGTACTTACTATAGGGTTCGGGTAGGATTAGGGTTTGGTTAAGGGTTAGTTGCATGTAATTATGCATAATTTACTGTCATTACTATGGTAAGTACATGTAACGTAATAAGGACACTGTAAAATAAAGTACTTTTTTTGTTTGTTTATTTTGTCCAAAGCAACCTATTACACTTGCTGAAGGAAGGTAGCATCAGAACAGCTCGGGGTTGAATGTTTTCCTCGAGGGTATGGCAATAGAAAACTCAAAAACTCGATTAGCCTGCAGCCAGTTGCAACAAACTCCCATAGTGATAATTTCACCTACTGTTTTAAAATAAGATTTTTTTAGCTTTTGCAACCGGCCCCCTGATCTTTAACCGCCACACAACCACCAGCCCATTCATTAATATAGGTCATTTTCTACTTGCTATTGCCAGTAGCAGCCGTCAGAAATGAAAGACGGCTTGTGCATCCGCACATGGAGTTAGCACAGCGCACTAGTCCTAGTATATTTAATCCACGTCCATGCACAAGTGTGACAATAAGCCCTCTGTATGGACTAAAATCCTCTTAGGCAAAGCTTTGTGGGTAAACTTGCCTGATGCAAATTCTAAACCCCATTAGCTTTGAGGAACTAGTCAGCTGCATTGAGATTAATGGCAGGGCGACTACTGGATTTAATAGGGTTATTTCACTGCTTCCGGCCAAGAATAAACAACAAACTTAATGCAAGACATTACTCACTTTCTCCACTGACTGATAGAAGTTTCTGAGTTCACTTGTGACTGAGGTTTGTTGTCGCTCTGTTTGGTTAAATTTGCTCTACTTATACATTTTGTCGCATCTCTTTAGAATCAGCAAGAGATCGGTGAGTGAAATTTGACTGTTATTTTTCCAGAAAAAAAGGCAATCTTATAGATGTAAATTGTATTTAAAATGTTTTCATATCGATTTCTCTGGCATGAGTGGAAAAGAAGCAAGAGGGGAAACAAGAGTAAGAAAAGGTTTAACAAACTGTGTTTCCTACCTGCAAGAAAAACACACGCTCTTTTCTCTGCACTGAAGTGATTTCGTGAAATTAGGGGATATGGATTTGCAGCCGCTATTAGGATAAATGCTGAGTGAGAAATGTTATGTGCAATTTTCCATTACAGGGTGAAAAATGAAAATCCTTATTTATCTATTTTTTAGTGCTGTCAGCTCACTCTGAACTTTACTCATGGGGATTACCGACAAACTCTCCGAGTGAGAGACAGGCGCTGAAGCTCCCATGTGAGAAACAGATGTGCGGCGGAGGTATTATAAGTTTGCAGAGTCCCAAACCTAAATGTTAGTAGCTTATAGAAGGAAACAGAGAGATAGAGAGGACATCTCCCTGAAATGGAGGATGACAGAAATCACACGTGTCTCTTCTTTTTTTTTTTTGGATATGCTTTTCCAGGTGTCACATGAGACAACCCCCTCCCAGCTTCAGCTGCTTGCTGGTGTCTCCAGGAAGAGCTGAGATTACCTAAAGCTGATTGGTCACCTTAATGTGCTAGACACCACATTAAAAAGACTTAAAATGCCATTATAGCCAAATGATCAGCACAGAGTCATCGAATACACCCCGCTGGGGGGACTGCGAGCATGGAACGGTTTTAAAAGAATATAGTTTTGTCAGTCCATATAGAAAATACAGCTAAGATGCCCCCTTTAGAACAATGTACATTTAAATTTTAATATAATTAATTATCCCAATCTTCAATGCATGTATATACTGTACAATTTAAACTGTTTAACTGGCTATTTTAATATATTTAAAAATGTAATTTATTCCTGTGATGGCAAAGCTGAATTTTCAGCATCATTACTCCAGTCTTCAGTGCCACAATCCTTCAGAAATCATTCTAATATGCTGATTTGCTGCTCAATTATAATCAGTTGTTATTGGTGCTTAAACATTAATTATGGTTTTTATTATGGTTCTTATTAGTCTCACATCATACTTCAAAAATCATTCTAATATGCATTCTAAAATATTATTTATTACATTATTATGTAATTTGTAATATTATTTTTCCAATATTGTGGGGGTTTTTTTTACTACATTTTTGATCAAATAAGTGCAGCATTGGTGTGCATTAGAGGATGGATACCTGACCCGAGCCCTATGGGACCCGACGGGCCGGGTTCGGACAGATATTTAGAAATTAAGTTTGTGTCGGGCTCGGTCACATCAGCGCGATAAGGGATTGAATTTTAAATTTAAAAAAGCTTATTATGTAGGTATAGCCAATGGGCCTGTTTCACTTGATGCAAAGGTTTGTTTTTGTGATTAAAATAAATTTTAAATATTACCCTAACATTCGTCTTCCTGTGTGTGGAAATTTGTTTATGTTGCTGTGACAACGAAACACGTGCATAATGTGCGCGCGCCTGTGTTAACGTGCGCTTGTTGCCCTGTGTGCGCTGATGCGCTCATCTGTTGACATTTCCGAATGCCTTCCAGTTGCGGGCTTTCCACACAAACAAACGTACATGTTTCATTAGTATGAGAAAATTAGATTTTAACTGTATCGGGCTCGGGTGGGGTTCGGTTGCTCTGTCGGACGCGGGCCGCGCTCGGACAGAAAAAAGCGTCCCGATCCGCACTTTAGTGTGCATATGAGGCTTCTTTCACAAACATAAAAAAATAAACAAATACATGAAATAAAAATATGTTAATGATGATGAAATATCAAAATTAAGAATGTGCTTAAATAAGATTTAGTGACATCCATGTGTAAAGAGGGAAATTAATGGTAGGGTGGATGGAGAGTCATCTTAACCCATCTAACCCTACAACAACTAGTATGACTCACATTCTGCGTCTAAGGATTGGGGGGGGGGGGCACTAAATATTTTTCAATTGGGCAAGTGGGCAGGTTGACAGAAGGATGGTTGACTGACTCTCAAATAGCTTGTCTATTCACTGTTGGAGGTGTAAAAGCTTATGCACTTAGTGAGTAGACTGTTAGTGTGTCCAAAAGTGTGTTGCATTGTGTGCGGGCAGCTGGACTAGAACGTGAAGTTCCAAACACCTCTCTGCCTTCAACTCATACAGAGCACTCGCTCTGCGTCTGTGGAGGTGCTGAGGTACCATTTAATTCCCTCTCTGACAATCAATACTTTGGCTGTGAAGAGTGCTTGGCTTTGATTGATATGTGCTATCGGGAGAAGGCATCTGGACGTGGACTGGAAATGGGGCGAGACGGATGCTTTTGGAGTGCAGGGGCCCATCTGTCCACATTGATTTGCCCAGAATAGCGTCTGACTACTAAATCTTAGAACTCTTGGATTGGGGGGGGGGGAAAGAGCAGAAAACCCTTCTTATCCAGGTCTGGAGTTTAATCTGTCATAGGAAGGTTTTGACATTCCCAACAGCTGTTTTCATCTGTTGCTTGAATTCCTTTTAAACATGAGCATGTTGTAGCCGCGGACTTGTGGTTAGTGCGCATGTTCTGATACGTTCAGTTGTCGCGTTCACGCCGATAACACATTTGGGAATGGCATGCAACATTTCCTTATATCCCTCCACATCTTTTTTTAATGTTGTTTATATTGTAGATTTTAGCCTCTTGAGTCTTCTCTCAAACAACTTTATGAGAGGCATTCTGAGATGCTTTTTAAACAGTATAGAAGTTGGTGGTATTGGTGGAAGTTTAGTCCAAATGTAGTTTTAATAATCAATTGCTCCACTGAAGCACTGAAGTTGCAATGTGCTGAAACGTTTGCTTGCTCGTGTTTACCTGTAATTCATATGCACTTTGCACTTTTTGCACAATGCAACTCATAAAATAAAAAAAAATAAAAAATGTTGCTAGACTTCTTCAGTCTACAATTATTTTTTTTATTTTTTAAATCATGCAAATATAAAGGCAATATATTTTGCCCCCAACCTGGCAAAATGTTGATAAAAATATGTCATAAGCAAATACTTAGCTTAGCAAGATTCTTCTTAAATAACATTTAAGTGCACACTTATTCGAAATAACCACATCAGCAAATGTTGAGCCAATTTTATCACTTCTTAATCACTTTTGAGATTTCATAACCTCATGACTAAGTATTTATATAAGAACTGTAATATTCAGATTTTTGTGCAGTACTGCCTGCAACTTAGAGCTAAAATGTAAATGCAGGTGTATTTCCAGAATTGAAGGCACAATATGTAAGATTTTTGGATTAAAATATCCAAAAACCACTAGAACAATGTTATATATTTTGTTGATTTGTGTACTTAAATTATCCCAAATGTTTCTAAGAATGTTTAAATCCAGAGAAATAAGCCGTTTTAACCAGGACACGTCAAACCCACGTTACCCTCGATTTCCGGTTTTATTTTGTAGAAACCATGGAAACACCAAAGACGCTTAAATATATTATGTGTTATGTGACTGGTGAGCAACTGTTTGGATACATTCATAGAGAGAAAACGAATCATTGTTATACAGCTCAACACAGTTAGTCTTTTGTTTAAATTTTGTTTCTTGATTTACTGCGAGTACCAAATTTACCATGCCTAATATCGATCTAGCTCACTGCGGTGTACAACAAGTGTCTTTTAGTAGCTGCCGAGCGAACGCACAGAGCAGCATTATAACAACTTTTAAAACACTCAAATGTACTGTCTCTAATATGATAAAACAGCGCTGCGTTACCCCACATGACCAGAAGAAGCAGAAGTGGTCTACAGCATAATAAAAGCTGCTCTCGAGCCGTGTGTCGTGCTTGTCTCTCATTAGCAATCGCTCCAGCGGCCTCGTTCCGCTCCAACGGCTTTCCTAACGTTAATAAATCTTTAATATATTACCGGTCATCCATGAATATGATTTCTGCCAGTCGTAATCTCCACCGGCTGTAGAGGTGAAGACCATGATTCCGCGAAATCAAGGTAATCGTCAAGCTACGCCTTTGTTTTGAATAAATGACCTCTAGCGGCAAAAAAATACATAGTGTGCCTTTAATCTCAGTTGTGATTGGAGTCAGTGTGTGCCAAATTAAACATCCTTAGGAAGAAATATATTCCTTTCCAATTATATAAAACAATTACATGTATTCTGCATCTTTCTTTGCCAGCAGTTTTAGTTCCATATTTTGTGCAATTTTGATATCTTATTTTGAGATCCATAGAAAAAAAGTAATACAGGTTTGGAACAGTATGATAAAGTAACGGATGACAGAATTACATTTTTTGGGGAATGATCCCTTTAAACGGGTCATATGATGCTTTTTTAATGCTTTCCTTCTCACTCTGAGCTTTTTGTAAAGGGGGGCTTTGTAGAAATGAGCACTTTACAGACAGACTGGGAATAGAGTAGCTCCAATAATGTACTGTAGTGTGTGAAAAATTATGTTAAGTTATTACATGGCTCTGTGGAATGCTTGATTCTGATTGGTCAATCGCGCCATTCAATGGTATGTTATTCCTCGATAACAACTGCTGAAAAAAGATAACGCAGGCTCAGGTTACTTTTTTCTTCGTGGAAGTTTTGCTTTTGGTGAGCTAATAAAATATTAAAACTCAGTCGAATCAATATTTTGTGTACAGTTAGTTATGCCATCCCGTATCATGGCCTCGCTCTATTCTTTCGTACAAACGCAGCTGCTGCCATTTTGTGACTATTTTTTGTACACTGTTGGATTATAGGGTAACAAACAGGTACGGTAAATTTGAAAACAGTTTAATCCGAAATCAATATCTCTTATTCCCATAATTATTTATGTGGCGAAATTCTGTTTAATAAGTGTTATGACTGTATCCCTTAAAAGTCTAGTTTGAACTTACCGCGCTAGCAACTGCTCTCTCTCCGGAAGCTTTAAGAGCTTTAAGATCCAATATTTTGACAATGTTTTGTCTAATTATTTACTTACGTGGCAAGTAGCCTTGTATAATCAGCGGGATAATGTACATCCAGCCGGTTGTTATCTCAGAATAAACCCCCTTCAGGCTGATGCAAGACCCCTCCGCTTCGCGTCCTCATCACCCCGTCGGGGGTTTATTCTGAGATAACAACCGGCTGGATGTACATTATCCCTTACTTAACCTGTTCTATTACACCCAATAAACAAAATAGTTAACTTTTAGAATAGCATTATATGACACCTTTGAATATTTTCTCTGTCATTTCAAAATGCAACATTTCAAAATGATGGTGCTCAAATGACCTCAAATTCAATCTTTACTCATTGCACGCGATGACCTCATGGAACAGGACAGTTTTGCAGTGCATAGCGACAGACATTTACCCTGGGAGCTTTGGCCCCATATACCCTAGTCTTCAGCTATTTGCCAGTTTATGTGCTTATGTTTAGCAGATTCCTCATCACTTCAACTCTGTCTCATAAGCCTGCGAGTTGCTTTAGACGCTCTCTAGCTCCCCTCTCATGTCATTTTCACTCAGAGTATGATGCTGGTATAATGGGTATAGTGGCACAGTTGGCACAGAGGAAGAGTGAGACTTGTGAGCTCTGTGTCTGGGGGAGATCCTCCCCGCGGTGGCTGTGAAGCAGTCTTTGATGTGGACGTACCCAGCAGAGCGAGCTTCTTGGCCAGAGAGACAGCCTGGGTGGAGGTTGCTCTCTGATCTCTGTCACTTCAAAGCAGGTGTTCTTTCTTTCTCAGTTCTCCATCCTTTCATCCCTTTACTCCTTTACCATTCCCCTCGCTTACTGGCTTGTTCACTCCCCCTCTGTCTCTCATCGTCTCAGCCAAGATTCCCACACAGTGGCGACAATGACATCAGGACTGATGGACGTTTCTGAGACCTTTTTGTGAGACGTTCACATAATGCTCATCTGTCATTTCTCTCTCTGCCTCGCCTTGTTATTTTTTTCCTGACACACACACACACACACACACACACACACACACACACACACACACACACACACACACACACGCATTAAAAACCTCCTCCTCCTCTCTTTGGCAGAATCATCAGTTGACATTTATTTTGTTGACATTTATTTTGTTGTTCTCAATATTACTGGAATTTCATACGAGATGCTTAGTCACACGTATCTGGCTGTTTTTAAAACAACATATCAAATCACCAAATGTGGCAGTAACAAATGTGAACACAAACAGTTATGTGGAATTAAAATAAAGCGTATTGTAAAGGGAATTGGACCGCATAGTGAAATGCGTGTATATCTCACAAATGCCCTCACCTCACCCCAACTTACAGGTATAGCTCACCCAAAACTGATCTGCTCAACCTCATATCATTTAAAAAACATAATTCTATGCATACAATAGCTTTGTGTGAGAAACAGGCCAAAGCAGACTGAAAATCCCATTAAAAATGTGTGCATGCAAGAACTTATTTGCTTGCACATTTACTGATGTTCAAATATTTTGGGTCAGCAAGAGTTTTGTTAAAAAAATGTTATTTTTTATTATTTGTATAATATTTTTGTATTTTACAGTTAAAACGTTTTACCAAAAATGTTACCAAAAAAAAATCTATTTCAAATAAATGCTGTTATTTTTGGCTTTCTATATGCATCAAATAAACTCCCAACATGGGTGAATAGCTTAAAGCAGGTGAAGAAGCACATCAAAACGCCGCAGTGCCCTTCAGTCTTACTTTATTGGCCCGTCCTGAGTCCTTCGTGTGTCAGCGCTGACCTCAGATCAGCCCTGCAGACCCAGACTGGCAGAGACAGGTCATCTGAGATCAGACTTACCGTTCAGACCCTGGTGACGTGACCTGGAAGCCTTAGGCACAGAAGCTGAAATGAGTCTGAGGGAAAAGAAAGACAGAGAGTAAGGCCAGTGAAAGGAAAATAACTTTACAAGATGTAGGGTGTAAATACAGGTAATTGTGCAGACAAGTGTTTAGCAACGTTCCCAAGAGTGACTGGCTGTTCTCGTAACAAGTTATATAATATCTGATTCATTCATTTTGGTCAGTTGCAAACAGAATCGTTCACATTCTACTGCACAGATGGATGGATTGCAACTGCTGATGAGGACAAGTCAAATATTTAAGAAATATCACAAAAGCAAAAAAAGAGTGCTGTTTTACTGTAAATGTTTTTATTTTAATAAATAAATGTTAATGTTTCTTTTCCCAGAGACAATAATTTTTTCCTCTTAAAACATAAATATATATATTTTTTTGAAAAATCCATTATATATATTTTATACTTTATCTTTATTTAACTTATCTTGCTTTTATGTTTAGATATATATTTTCTGTAAAACAAGGCAATACTGATTAAGGAATTAAGAAAAGTTTTTTTTTTAGTGTAGCAATACCGTAAAAGTTGAAAGCTTAAGTTTGATGTTGGATAGCAAGCATGCGATACTACCCAACATCCAGCGACAGGGGAATAATGCCTCCGTAACTCTCATTTACTTAAAGGTTTCTTGTTTGCACTCTGAATAGAGATAATTTCGGATGAAAGTGATGAGCTATGGCCTTTTATGGATTGCCTAGTTGGATGATTAATAACCACTTCTGTTCCAAACTTAGGCTTGCACTTAATTAAAACTTTAGGTCTGACACTAATCATAATTTACATCCGCAAACCACAGGACAAATTAATAATAAAATGTGCCAATTTGCTTCCACACCAGTTAATATTTTAACTGGCTAGAGATATCATGCCCGTGGGTGAAGCAGTTTGCCAGTGCATCCACCGGTTTTGTCCTTCATTATTGTGTTGACCTGCTTTGTGACTTTTGACCCTTTTCTGTTATTCTTTCAGAGATCTCTGTTTCCACTCCAATTTCCCGGCAAAACAAGAGTATGTACGTAGACCACCTGCGCTCACTTCCTCTCCTCTTATTTATATCTGTATTTCTGTCGGATTGTGTGTGTTTTTTTTTCTGTGTATGCCTGTACGGAAATGTGAGTGTGTGTGAGTGTTCATTAAAAGAGTCTATTTTTAATGATTTTTAATCAGAGCTTTGTACTGTAATGTGCATTTAATTGCTCCTTACCTCTTCAAAGTGGACTCGAATCAAAGAACAATCCAAATAGGACTAAATGTTGCTGCGGGCTTCTATGCCAACTTTAAAAATCTCTTTTATGTAATTTATCGCTGATTCTTGAGTACTGAGACAAAACTGGCTGTGCTGTACACCATCAGATGTAAAAAAAATTATAATATGTGAAATATGTTATAGAAATTGACAAATCTATCATTAATTTCAATGAATTAATTGACATGATATTACATAGAATCAGTTCAGATAATTTTAAACAGTTTTTCAGCTCTACTATTGCTGTATCATCTTTTTGAGGTGTGTGTGTGTGTATGTGTGTGTGTGTGTGCGCATGCTTGCGTGCGTGGTGTGTGTGTGTGTGTGTGTGTGTGTGTGTGTGTTGTGTGTGTGTGTGTGGTGCGCGTGCGTGCTTGCGTGCGTGTGACTTACTAATATGACTTACTTAAATGGGGAAAATAAACAATTGTTAACATATACAGGTTGACAAAAGTATATAAGCATAATAAATAATATAGTACATTTGTGTCAAAATCATTAATTGCAAGGTCCAAATGTTGTTGGTTTTTTTTTTTTTTTTTTTTGTCACAATGTTGTGTTTTGTCCTGTCTCAAGAATTAGTTTTATGCTAGTTCTCATATCAGCTCATGTTGATCTTTTACTACACTGTGCTCAAAATACATGTGTATATTTATTTTTCTAGGGCACAAATATGTAATCTGTGAAAAAAAAACTGTAATTGTGACATTCTTTTTATGAACCTTCTTTATAAGGCAATTTGTTTGTTAGAAAGACATAATTGGTGTACATTTCTCTTTTAAGATTGTAAACCTGCTGTCTGTGTTTACCAAAAGCTGGTATTATAAACTGACATTTGAATGCAGCAGGTAGCCTGCCGTTATAGAACACCTGTTGAGAGAGAACAGAGTTATTGTTTTCATTTGCATAACCATAAAATCATAGGCTTTCTTTCCAAAATGATTAAATATTTCAAATGTTTCAGTATCGTGTTGTATTGCACTGCTCATATTTAGGTTGAGGGTTAGGGTTAGGCTAACCCTAACCCTTATATTGTTTATTTGCCGGCTATGATTAAACAGAACAATTTAAAACCAATCTCCATTTATTTCGCTGTCTGTCTTTCGCGCACACACTTAAAGCTCGTAAAACTTCAGCAGATTCTGATGGCAAGAGAACTGACATACAAATAATGGAAATAATAGGTTTGTACTGGATCAGTCATTCACCTGCTAATCAATATGAGACAGGAACTTCATGGCACCACTGTTCATTCAGAGACGGCATCATGCTCACTATGCTTCCCTCTCAGAGTGATTATCTTCACTGTCGGATCATCTCTGTTGTGAGCAGAGAAAGTCAACGTGCAATTTGAATGGGGTATAGTTATAGCTTTTTCTGTCACAGCAATTTCGTCCTGGTGCATCGGTGATGGCTGCTGCAGAATGTTAATGCTTAGCTGCCGTGTTTATGAGTTACTGTAGAAGCTGTTTAAGCGTATGCGTTGATAAATGTAAAGTGCATGAGAAGGGTTAGCTTTAATTCGAGCATTCAGCTTCTATTTTGTTCTTACAATTTAACTGAGGGATATGATATACTGTATAGGAAGGGGTCAGAGTTTGACAGGATGTTATATACACCAATTTGGCTGATAAGGCCTTGTCAGATTAGTTATAAACTAACATTTAGTACTAAGTTAGAAAGAACGTTATTACTGAGAGTCTGAGAGCCCTAATTTGTAAGATATTTGTAAAGCTTGGATGATAGCCAATGCCATGCATATACTGTACTGTAGCTTAATGATGCTATAAATGTTCCTTGTTAGCTTTGGGGCTGTTTACACAACCCCGTTTTTAACTAAAAAACGTAAAATGTGTTTTGGCCGTCCGTTTACACGACAATGGCAGTTTGGGTGGCTGAAAACGCAAACTTTTGAAAACGGGTCTCTGTGTAAACTATAAAAAACGTTACTCTCTGAAGATGATGATGTTATGCACATGAGTATTACATGTTCAGTTTATAATGTTTCATCGCTATCTAATGGCCTGGCAGCAGAATGCAGCGCGTTGAGTCATAGATCCGTGAGAATGGGGATCATTTTGACAATGGAGTCGTCTGTATACACGGAAAAGTCAAAGTAAAAAGTTATAGTTAGCTTAGTTTTAAAGTCCCTGTAAAGGCAATTCTAAAAAAAAAATTCTACACACATTTATAAATGTTAGAAATGTATTGCTAAAACATATTACAAAGACTGTGAACTGCGAAGTACTGAATTGTGGAGTTAGACGTTAAACATTTTTTCACCATTGCTATTTTCCGGATTTTTTGGGCGGGGCTAAAACGGGGGCTCGATGACGCACTGGAGCCCCTGAGCTGCTGGACACGCCCCTACTTGATGACGCACTGGAGCCCCTGAGGCTGGCCGCTCTCTAACAATATAAATAGAGCACATTCACATCAGTTTGGCGCTCAATCGCGAGTTACTGTCAGTACAATTATTACTACAGCCTAGTTTGCTATGCCTTCCGTCACGGAAATGCGTACTACCTGGATGCGATCATGTACGAAACAGATCGGTGTCCTTATTTACATTTCCTAAAAACGATCACATCAAGAAGAGGTGGATTAATTTTGTGAAGAACCACCTTGATGGAGAGCTGAGGATCACCACCAAAACCCGCCTCTGTAGTGATCATTTTTACACGGGATAGTTTTATAACTTTCGTCGGAGACAACTGGGATTCACTGATAATCCGCTGTTACTGGTGAATGAGGCCGAACCGACTATCTCCCGCCTCTGGCCGTCATCCTCCCGTCGCGCCGACACCTGGTGCAGTGGTGCCATCATCGGCAGTGCGTGCCCACCAATGAGGGTAGGCTGCCTTGTGTGCTTATGTTATAATTATAGTAGGTAGTCCCACAGTATAGGCTACGTACTAAATTCTGCAACCCTCTAACGTGATTTTTTTTTGTTTATTTATATGATCAATATGATTCCTTAGCCAAGTAATTTAAACTATTATCTGTTCACAAAGCAGTCCCGTTCCGACCACAAAAGAGACCGAGTCTTTCATGCATAAAGTCACTCGAGAAGTTGGATGTCAGTCAGGTGGACAGGTTTCAAGCGCAGCCGGCGGACACGCCCCCAGCGTTTGAGAGCAGAGGACCACTGCTCATTTTTTCAAGATTTTGATAGCTTATTTTATGTACTTGCTGGCTTTTTTTATCATTCAAATTTGGCTGGGTGGCTAGTAACAAATTTTTCTGTGATATGACAAACTCAGAACACATACTTATTTTTGACTTTACAGGGACTTTAAGCATATTGTTGTCATGTAAACGTACCCTAAATCTATGCGTACGAAAACTATAACATAAAAAAAAAGGTATTGCAGTGATGTATGAGATGTTGCACAACAATGCAGCATTCGATCTTTAGTCTTTATTTTCTGTCACCATGCTAATCCAAAAGGTGCAAAGGTGCAATCCAAAAGGTGCAAAAAACTTGGAGAAAGCTTTTAAATATGAATGTGTCACATGTGGCTGTGGTGAAAGAAGCGCACGACAATAGAAATACAATAACAACAGTCCTTTAATATTGAGATAACCGGAGGAGAATTGGATGACACAGCCACTAGCATAAACAACGCAAAACAGGACCAAGGACTGAACAAAAGAGAGAAAGTATATATCAGACTAAACGAGGGAACTAATGAGATAATTAACAAACAGCAGGTGAACAGAATGAAACTGACACAGAGGAAAAGAATGACCAAAACAAACACACTGAACAGAACAGAATCCTAACAGAATGTTAATTAATCGTTATGGGAACCAGGTACATACTGTTCAAAAGGTTGGGGAGACAAAAAATATTTACCAACCAGGTTGACACATGTTTTTGGTCTCGGGGTCCAATTCTCACTATTAATGAACTACTACGACTTTTGCCTCAATAAACTCCTAATTGTTGCTTATTAAAATGTAGTAAGGTAGTTGTTAAATGTAGGTATTGGGAGGATTAAGGGATGTAGCTACAATATGGTCATGCAGAATAAGGCATTAATATGTCCTTTTATAAGTACAAAAAAATCTGCCAATAGCTTAGTAATATACATGCCTAATAAGCAACTAATTAATAGTGAGAATTGGATCCTAAACTTAAGTGTTACATTTTTTTTAATGTTTTTGATATACATATATTTTATAGGCCTGAATTTATTTAATACAGTAAAGTGTGAAAATGTATTATTCTTTAAAATGTAATTTATTGCTGTGACAGCAAAGCTGATTTTTCCAGCATTATTACTAGTCTTTTCAACATATTACTACAGTCTTCAGTTACAGTACATGATCAAAAATGCTGATTCTGATGCTGGAAAACCTGCTTTTTTAGGATTCTTTGATGACTAGAAAGTTCAAAAGAACAGCATTTGTTAGACATAGAAAATATTTTGTAACATTATACATGTCTTAAACTGTCACTTTTGATCAGTTTAATGTGTCCTTGCTGAATAAAAGTATTATTATTATCAAATCTTACTGACCCCATACTTTTGAACAGTATTGTATGTGTACAATAAACAAACAAATACATAAATACATCATTTTGTAATATTGAATGTTTGGTTACCAGAGATATTCAACAAACCATGTCTTTGTCTTCTCTTTAACAAGACTAATTTTAATGTCGTCCCTCATGTGCAAAAAATCCCTTGGGTCAAGCTAGTAGAAATATAGATGCTAACATGCTATTCTTCCTAAATCCATCTTTGTTTAGGTGGTAAAATGTTGGCTAACTGGCAGCAACAGTACATCATCAGCTTCTCTTGGCTGTCCCATTTGCAACTCTGTTAGCAGGGGATAAATCTCTGAGTTATTGCTCCTCTAGGCCTCATGAATCAGGGAGCCCTCTGTAGTGAGAATTAAAGTCCTTCTAATGGGCCGAGCTTCTGCAACATATTGCTGCGTTTGCGATCACAATAGCTACCAAGACTTGAATGCATTTTGCAAAACAAGTCATTGGAGGAAGCACAAATATTAGAAAATAATCTGCCACGGGCAATTTGATAAGTTTGGGCAGGAACAATGCTGGGGGAAAAAAAACATATTTTTCTCTAACCTAAAAAAAAAAGTCTCATATGGTTTAAGTTGGTCTCCACGCTGGCCTCCCTGACTAATATAACCAAGCAGAATCCCAATGAATCCATGAACATGATTACGCAATCTCAAACGGTCACATTTATCTTTCCAAAGTGTGCATTTAATAGTTACAGCTGCATAAAAGGACATTTAGTAAACATGTCAATGGAAAACATTTGTCACAGCCCTGCACTTCCATTAAAGCTTCCATCATGATGGCAGTCACTTACACACACATAAATGCAGACAGCGTGGTCAATAACGCAACACTGCCCTCCACTGCTTAGGCAATGGGCGAATTTGCTCTTGACGGATACAGGATGGAATAAGAAAGAGAACGGAGGTGTGTTTGTTATCGATGATTTCTAAAATGCCTCTAGCTGGCATTGATCGCACAAAAGAACTGTCCGCGTGCAGTCAGAGAGAGTGTTTATGCATTGGGTGGTGCAGTTTAGCATCAAGGCTTTGACAGGTTGCCTCTTATCACTGACATATGGATAAATGTCTTCCACCACTTCATAACTTCTCTCTGACCAGCCTGCTCACTCACGGGCTGCTTTTTAAAGAGCAGCAAAATGTCAGAATCCATAAGCATGAATATATGGGCAAGATGTTATGATGTACAGATTTATTTGGAGTGCATGCTGGTCATTTCTATTTTAGGTTTGACACTGATTGATTTTGCTCTTCTGCATGTCTGGGCCGGTTCACACAGAACACATTTTTTTGCTGTTAAAAATGCAAGACACAGGTCAGTGATATGAAAAAAGTGCAAGGTCTTAAAAGATTTTAACTTGAGCGCCTCGATATTAGGATGCGGTTGTCCATGCGCGAGATGCTGCAAAAGATACGGAAAATGTCCAACTAGCAAGTGTTTACATTGAAAAACAATAAAAAAGTAGTCCAGTGGAATGGAAAAAACACGCTTCAGGATAGACTTGATGTTCTTACTCATAAAAGATGCCTGCTTTCATTGAATCGCCATTAAAAGGCTTTGAAAATACAAAGCCACATCAAACGTGCACATAGTTTGGGCACTATCTACATGTGGAGGACAAATGCATTCTGACAATTACTCAAAATCGTACATGGCCAACTGAAAGAAGCATTCCTGAGAAGCTTTTCATAGACAGTTGAAGAAACGGCAAACATATTATTTGATAACTCTGAAATAGGTATTTCAGTGAAGAGGTGTTTTCATAATCACATCTTGAGGATGTCAGCAGAAAAGCAAGTAATTATGTTGGACAACTAGCAATCGAGAGTTCATAGTGTAGTATTATGTTAACATGGGATGACATCTTTGGCATCACTGAAATATCTCTGTCAAAATTAAATGCAATCTGTCACTTCAGTCATTTAATTTATTAATTAATGTATTTGTTTATTTATTTATTTTTATGAAATGGAGTAACCTACCGTTTGATGTCTTTGTGAACCAACTGTGTAAAGAATAGAATCCCTGATTGTATTCGCGAGTAATTGTGGGCTTTAGCGAGTACATGAAAATGTGGCACTCGCCATTTGGCCGGTAACATTTTTATAAATTTTAACAATGCATGAACGTGAACAAATGTGAACGACGCCTCGGGATAGTGGACCGGCCAGCGCTACATCGCCCCGAAAGTTTAAGCTTTGACAAGAAGATTTTGACCAAGAACATTTTGTTACTGTGTGGAAAGCTTTATGTGAGCAAACATCCGAAGCGAGCACCCAAAAAGCCGCGTCTCAGACAACGCGGGAATATGAAACTGAGCTCTCTTTCTTTTTTTTATTATTATTATTATAATTGTTTTATTTTTATTGAGCTCTCTTTCATGTTTTCTTGCAATTGACTTCAGTGGACAAATTCACACAAAATTATCAAAAAAATGCGAGTATCCTAGTAAACATAGTCAGTTATGTCTTATGTGAACGTTAACAGTTGAGATAGTAAACGCATGTGTACAGTGTCAGTATATCAGATTTGTGCATTCGCTCTTAGAGTGACATCAGCCTCCTGCTGCTCTCTGTGTTTTTAATGTCAATCAAACAACGAAGGACAAAGAAAAAATATCTCACTGCTCTTGACTGAATAACTTTTGTAACTTTAAAGTCCCTGTAAAGGCAATTAAAAAAAAACAAATCTAAACACATTATAAATGTTAGAAATGTATTGCTAAAACATATTACAAAGACTGTGAACTGTTAAGTACTTGGAGAGAAGACCGTTTAAACAGTTTTTCACCATTGCTGTGTTCCGGATTTTTGGGTCGGCGCTAAAACGGGGGCTCGATGACGCACTGGAGCCCCTGAGCTCCTGGACACGCCCCTACTTGATGATGCACTGGAGCCACTGAGAATGGCCCCTCCCCTAACAATAGAGCACATTCACATCAGTTTGCTGCTCAATCGCGAGTTACTGTCAGTACTAGTTACTAGGCTACAGCATACAGTTTGCTAGCTAGCTATGCCTTCGTCACAGAAATGCGTACTACCTGGATGCGATCATGTATAAAACAGATTGGTGTCCTTATTTAAATTTCAGAAAAACGATCACATCAAGAAGAGGTGGATTCATTTTGTGAAGAGTCACCTTGATGGAGAGCTGAGGATCACTGCCAAAACCCGCCTCTGTAGTGATCATTTTACACGGGATAGTTCAATAAACTTTAGTCGGAGACAACGGATTCACTGATAATCCGCTGTTACTGGTGAATGAACCGACTATCTCCCGCCTCGGCCTTCATCCTCTCGTCGTGCCAACAACTGGTGCCATCGTCGGCAGTGCGTGCCCACCAATGAGTGTAAGTTGCATCGTGGTGTGACAAACTCAGAACAGATACTTAATTTTGACTCTACAGGGACTTTAATAAGGATAAGGATGTTTAATTTATACAGTGTTATTTTACATTTACTTATACTTTCTGAATTTCTGGATGGATGGATGGATGGATGGATGGATGATGGATGGATGGATGGATGGATGGATGGATGGGAGGGAGGGAGGGAGGGAGGGAGGGAGTGAAGGAAGGAAGGAAGTAAGGAAGGAAGGAAGGAAGGAAGGAAGGAAGGAATGAATGAATGAATGAATGAATGAATGAATGAATGAATGAATGAATGAATGAATGAATGAATGAATGAATGAATGAATGAATGAATGAATGAATGAATCTGACATGTTTCTTTGCTGAAACGGTGCCAGCCAGGGTCGAGTTAAACTTGTCTTTACAACAGAGCGAATCATGGCACATTAACCCGCACAACTTAAACTTGACACAACCTCCCTCATGTTATATAGCATTATGAAGAAGTTGATTTAAACTCTACACGACCCCTAACACAAATCCTCAGACAAATGTCAACTTAGGCAAGATAATACTTGGTGAGGCATGTTTGTTGTCAGGTGAAGCTGTTCTAGTTCCCAATTCTAACGGGGCCGGTCAGTAAAGAGTAGGGCAGACAGTATACAGGCCTCTCATGCATATTGCATCTCTCTGTGCATGTTCTGAAAAAGAAAACTGTCAGGCCCAGTTAGACCCGGCTGAAAGAAGATTGCACTCCCACGTCCCACTAGGCAAATGCTTCTTTCGGGACCCGTGCATTAACACGTCTGTTTTGATCTTTTGGCCTCATCTGCAGGCACTAGCCACTGGTCTCACACCTAAAGAACACAGTGTTTAATAATCTACAATGACTTTCTAGGCTTAGTCTAGTTCAGTAAAGTAGAAATAAAGACTTTTGTTCTTGGAAAAAAAAAAAAAATGAGTTGGATGTGAGAAAATAAATGTTGAGAAAACCAGCTCTAATAAGTGTTACACACATCTGTGCACAATCACAACAGTGCAGGCAACTTCAGAGTGTAACCGCATATTATTTAAGTGGTTAAAATGTTCTGTGTTATAACAGCATGTCTGCTCAATAAGATCCATGCTATTTCATAGCAGACCTTCCAAAAGATCCTTGTATATGATAAGGGTAACTGATTGTATATGGTTTCCAGTTGGTTGAAGATGGAACAATATGGTTTAAGTTTGCAGCTTTTAGGTCAGTGCCGCTTTATCACGGAAAATCTTTTTGTTGGGTGATTTATATATCCATTTCTTTTTGCCTGATTTTTCTGTGATGTATTCTGCATTGTTGTTGCACAACTTGCTGTTTAGCTCTGGGCTGGTTGACCACCTTGGCTAGTAAAACCATCTTGACCACCATGCTTTAGATTTTTCTTTAGAGTATATGTACCATTTCAGCCCCTTCATCAAACGGGGCCCCTCACTCACGGGCCCTCACTCAAACTCACGAATGCTTTTATGTTGTGCACAATCAATTAGATGAGATGGAGCATGTCAATCAATTCCCCTTTTCCTATTTACGTTTATTTTGAACATCCTTCGGTGTGGCGCGAGTTGAAAAGGGAAGAGAAGAATGCACCGCTCTCACCCTGGAATTTGCAAACATTAAAATGACATTCTGTCAGTGTTTGGCGCGGGCAGAGATGCCAAGAGAGACAGGCTGAAGACTAGGCTGTCACTGTATGCAGTCAAGCGCTTATTCATGAAATGGAATTACTTTCTGACAATAGCCAGGCATACTTCTGAAGCTTCCTGCTTTTGCTGGACTTTTAAATCTCTTATTTGGCAGTCAGCCTCTTTTTCTCATTGGTCTCGACCATTTAGTTACCGTGCGAGTTTGTGTGATTGTGAAGAGCATTTCTTGTGTGATCTTTTTCAAAAAGGAGAAACTGGACAGGAAATATATTTACAGGGTGAGCACTGATGTTGCTATGGATGTCAATATATATGTGTTTGATGTCATTATTCTTGTGCTTAAACCGTTGTCATTAAACATTTGAAACATCTGGAATGTTATTTTATAATTTTACAATAAATATGTGGCACTCCCGGATTTTGCAACGTTACAAGTACACGCGTTCCTGGGTCAACTTTGTTGAATCTGGAACAACATTCCAGTCCAAAAACTCTAATCCTAACCATATCCCTAACCTACCCATAACTTATCCCTACAATCAGAGAGAAAAGATGAATAACACTGATGTAGAAGCACTGGGTTGTAAGCCTAATTTTTACATAAACTGTAAACTTGTTCCTCAAATCTTATTGGAATGTTGTTCCAGGATCAACAAAGATGAAAGAGAGATCAGGTTTATTCAAATCTGTTGTACTGTGTATCAGTTCAATGAGGAAAAAAAAGCTAATTTCCTATATTTATATCATCACATTATTTCACTCTTCTTGTGGCATTTAAAAAAAAATAACATTAGTTTAACACTTCTAACGTATTAGTTATTAACTGGAACAAAACAACAGTTCTTCCGTTCCCTTTTTCCTTCCAAAACCATTGAGCCATTGACTGTAATGGCCATTAACTCGAAGAGATAATTTACTAAGAATATTTCAACAATAAAACGCATCACTCACTTCCCAGAGACTGACCACTCTTTTGGCTGAATGTGAATTTCATTGTGAGGACTGTACAATAGGGCAAATTTATAAAACAAGCTAAAATTCATAAAATAATTAAGAACTGCATATTTTGGGAGGTTTCTGTGCTACGCTGTAAAATTATATGATCAAAATTTTTACATTGCTTTTAACTCATCAAAAATAAGTTAAAGCAATTTTCTACTTTTTTGTTATACAAGATTGAACTAATTTAATGTAATTTAAGTTGAAATTACTTAAACATCCAAGTTGATTAGCCTATACTTTCTTCTTTTTTTCTTTTTTTTTACTGTGTAAAGTAGATTCATTGTTGTAGGGAGTTTTAAACCCAGACAATGTGTCTGTGCAGGTTTCAAAGGATTGTTCACCCTTCGTAAAATTCTGTCATCATTTACACACCCTCATACTGTTTCAAAACCTGTATGACTTTACCTTATTTTCTTTGTTCATACACTGAAAGTCCAGTGTACGTGGGGTCCCAGTTTTGGTTTGGTCCCCATTGACAATACTGTATATGGACAACATGCTTCTAATAAATATCTTATTTTGTGTTCCACATCAGAAAGAAAGTGAAAGTCGTGTCGTTTTGGAACGACATGAGTAAATAAAATTAGTAAAAGTAAATAATTGCTGATCAAATTTGATCTTTGCTTCTTTTTTTTCCTCTTTTGGTGCTACAATAACTGAACTGAGATGACCTCACATATAGACACTCGCTAGTGGTGTATTCATTAGGGTACTTAACAAGACAACATGAATAGGGCTCATCTCGGAAAACATCCCTCTCTGTAAAAGACGGAGATGTAAAGGCTTCTTTTGCAGTGTGTTGCTTTGAAAAATGATCAAAGAACTAAAGCTGAGCTGGAGACAGATGTAGAACCAAACATCAATTTGTGTCTGATAACGTCCAATTCTTAAGAGGTCAGAAGTTTGGCCCCTTTTAGCTTCTGAGCCAAGACTAACGAAGACAGTGCCAGTATTAGCAAACACTTTCCAGCAGGCACGAAATGAGAGTTCAGTTATCGTGATCCTTGGCCCTCATTAAGCAATTAAAAGTCAGACGTTGACAGAGATACTACTTATTAGAGTCTGTTCACCGTATATGACTAGAATTGCAATCCGTCTCCAATCAGTACCTATTTATAAGGCAGGGATGTTTCTTTCAGGCATAACTAGAAGGGGCCGGTTTTTTGATCATCTTCCATTTGGCGTTGTCTCTTCAAATGTCTGTCATTCTATTGGATCAGACTGAAACCCCAATGTAATCACATATCATAGCTATTAGTAAATAAAGTGTGATTTTAGCACAAATTTAATTGCGATTCTATGTTTGTAAAGCTGAGAATATTTTTTTACATGTTAAATGCTGTCAATACAGTCATATTATATGTTTCAGATATAAAAATGTATTTATAAAACTTAACACCTGAAAAATTAACATTGTAGAAAATGTGCCGTACTTGCGTTAGTTTTTTTGCAGGTAGAAATCAGAACTGCTCTGATCAATATAACCTGTGTGTGTGTGTGTGTGTGTGTGTGTGTGTGTGTGTGTGTGTGTGTGTGTGTGTGTGTGTGTGTGTGTGTGTGTGTGTTGTGTGTGTGTGTGTGTTGTCTATCCACTGTTGGATGCGACAGCACGTTTTTTTGTTGATCAGTGCACTTCATTGCTGTCAGCTGATGGTGAAGGTCCCAGGCTGACCACATCAATTATAAGCTCTTTCTCTTGTGACTCCCGCACGCGGTCCTCATCAAAGCAAGCTATTACCTGGCCTAATTACCAGCCAGCCAGGCATAAGTCAACATCCGCTGGGAATAACCGAGCCTGTCCTGCGAGACAGAGTGACCCTCGCACCCCTGAAAAATATTGCCATCTATTTTAATAGAGCTTTACATCAATTCAGCCCAGCACACGCACGCAGGCTCGCTGAAGACTAATACCATAAACCATTACCATAAAGCACCTAATGTTGTCTACAGATAAGATGCTATAATTTCTTTGAATACCCCACAGCCTCCTTGCAGAAACGGGATATACAGGCTTTGCCAACCCAACTGAAACCCAACACACACACACACACACACACACACACACACACACACACACACACACACACACACTATCACATATATAACTCTCTCACTCACACGTTTTCTATTTTAATATATTTTAAAATATATTTTATTCATGTGATGCCAAGCTGGATTTTAAGCATCATTCCTCCAGTCTTCAGTGTCACATGATCCTTCAGAAATCGTTCTAATATGCTGATTTAAGAAACTTTGTTTGTTATTATTATCAATGTTGAAAACAATTTTGCTGCTTACGTAATTTAAAAAAAGAAACATGGAAACCATGACAGATTTTTTCAGGATTCTTTAATGAATAAGAACAGCATTTATTTTAAGTAAATGTTGTAACGACGTAAAAGTGTTGTCACTTTTGATTATCGTGTCCTTGCTGAATAATAGCATTGATTTATGTTTAAAAAAAACATATAATCTTAATCAGAATAATTATGTAAATAATACAATTTAAAAAATCCAGATTTGGTCTCACGCTTGAACTCACGTTTATATTAGATAATAAAACACTTCACACATACAAACGGTATGTCATTACAATACTAACATTATAACACTAAATTGAAATATTTTCCCACGCACTAAACACAAAATAAATCACTTTATCTTTTATTACACAAGGGAAATCAATTCCCATACACTCAATCTTGACTTAATTAAACAGAGTCATTAATTAAATATAGAGCTTTAAAATCCATTGTTTAAAAATGTGTTTTGAAATAATAGCATCAGGCAACTGCAGCATAAAGATGCATTCATTTATGATTTTCAACAGCTCTTTATGGGGCACCTCTGTACTCTGTATCCACCATCATCATTTGATTTGTTCTAATTCATAAATAGGCCTAGTGTTTTTATGCTAAACGATGACAAAGCAAGAAACAATAGTTGCCTTTTGACATTATTGAAAAGTGCAGTGTGAAAATAAAAATTGATCTCTCTCTCTCTCTCTCTCTCTCTCTCTCTCTCTCTCTCTCTCTCTCGTCTCTCTCTCTCTCTCTCTCTCTCTCTCTCTCCTCTCCTCTCTCTCTCTCTCTCTCTCCTCTCTCTCTCTCTCTCAGACATGTGCATGTATGTGTGTCGCTCTAAATGAGTAAAGTTGTTTCATCTAGATGAGTTACATTACAAAGACCAAAACAGCTGCTGCAGAGGATCTGACCAATTCATTACTTGTGTGTTATTCAATTACAAAACAAAGACAGTGTCTCTGCATTCTCATCATAACAAATTACCTCCAAACAAATAATTAGTGCTGGAAATAAATCTCTTGTCACATTTCATTACGACAACACGACAGGATTGTGCTCGGAAATACCAAGAGTTCTCCTCAGTTTATCCAGTGTGTGTGTGTGTGTGTGTGTGTGTTGTGTGTGTGTGTGTGTGTGTGTGTGTGTGTGTGTGTGTGTGTGTGTGTGTGTGTGAGTGCGTGTGCGTGTGCGTGTGCGTGTGTGTGTGTGTGTGTGTTGTGTGTGTGTGTGTGTGTGTGTGTGCGTGTGTACCAGGCTGCTTGCGTTTTCACTAGAACTTTCTCACGATTCAACCTTCAGATTTGACCGTCCTGCGCTTTTGTTCATGTCAGTTTTGCTCTTGACTGTTCAATAAAATGCTACTATTAAGTACAGGTGCTCCATGTGAAGACGGAGCACTTTGGCAGTTCCCTTAAACTTCTCTTAAGCGCTTAGCTCACTGAACCTTGGGAATGAAAATCAAGCGACGTTCTCTTGACTTGACTGGTTTCTAAAGCCTTATTTGAAAATAAGGCTTAAATCAATAGAATAAAATAGAATAGGCACTATTTTTGGAGCGCCGGACAAAAATTCAGAACACATAATCCTATTATGGAGACAAAAGGTTAAGTGTTTAAAATTCTGGACCGAACTGTGGACGTCCACAATGAGCGGAGACAAAGTCTGAGCGTCCTTGCATGTACGAATTTGAAGCCTCATTGGATTCATGATATGTGAAGATTATGTGTAAACTTTAATCACATTCCACCCTCTTATTAGGCAAAGTCCTATCAGATCATTTGTCGTATATGTTCCTGTAGGGTGAAGGGTGATCATTTCCATACAAATGAGCAGCCAGGTTTTCTCTCTCTCTCTAATTACCCCGCAACACCGACCTTATTTCCAATCTAGAGGCCCGGTTTATTAAAACAGTCTGTTATACAAGTGCACATAATTAACAACAAAAAAATTAGGCTTTTTAAAAGTGAAAGCACCATATGAACAATTAATGTTCTAATCAACCCTTTTGGAACACGGTACTTAGTTCGTTCGGAATAGCCCTTCTGTTTGCATAATGAACACACAGCTGAAACGGAGGCGATACAAAGTCAGTCAGACAACAAAGAATAAACTAATGAAGATTGTGCAGATCTCAGAAAGAGCAGGATTCACACGGCCTACTTTATAGATCGAAAGTATAAAATACTTGTTGAATATTAATATTAATGGCATTATAGTTTGTGTGAGATGTTACTGTCCAAACGTTTTTTTAATTTAGTTTTTTCAATAGTCATGTGGTCATTTGTTTCCACTTAAAGAGGAAGGAATTGCAGAATAGCACATGCTTTGGTTGGCACAAACTGTTTTACTCTACAAGGGGGATATCATCACTTCACCACTGCGACCCAAGGTTAGACATTATAATCAACCAATCAGATTTGAGGGACAAGTGTACAGTTTATGTCAAGTTTAGGCTTAAAACCCGGGTCAGGTGCTTCTACATCAGTGTTATTCATCTTTTATTTAGAGAGAAGTTTTGGGTAAGGTTAGGATAGGGGTAGGGATAAGGTTATGACAACATTTTCAGACAGAATTGTTGTTCCAGGATCAAATAAGTATTTTTACCCAGAAACATATACGTGGGAAAATCATGCTGATTTCAGACGTTAAAAGTGCCTTTGACTACAGCATGTCTATGACTATCTCCACAATTTGTTGAACAACTACTGCCTTATTAACAGAAAATGTAAAGTGTTTAGTTAATTCATCCCTTAACTTTAGTTATATTGAAATTGTGACAGTTTCGACGTCTCTTTAAACATAGTAACAAAAACAAGCTTGTCAGAGAGATTATGAAACAGCTAAACTCACTTATTATTATGATTACCGAAGGACTGATGGGTTTATAATGAACCAAGAAGCAAACATGCAAATCCTAATACTTCAGAGTGAGCATATGATAACACTAAAAGCTCCACTACATTAGTTACCACCCTAATTACTATTGATTCACAATCCGTTGGCTTTATAATTTAGATGAAACCCAATTCAACTCACATAATCAATGTTGTCATTCGTCCTTTTGAGGACAAAAATATCATTTTTAATTTGTTAAAATTCCCTCTTACGAATCTAGCCCCTGAGGATGGATTTGATTTCTATTGAACGTACTTGATGTTTCAGGTTTGTTCAAAACAAACTATTATTAATGTGTTAGTCAGGCGTATAATTTGGAGTTAGGACCATTGTAGGACTCAGGCTTCAAAAGTTATTTGCTATATTTGAGATCGGCCAATTTTCGTCCGCTTCAGAGCTGACATAAATACAGATACTGGCCTACTGGGGTCCAAAAATCCGCTACTACAGTATCTTGTGTTTTCTTTTTGCAGTTTCTTAGTGTTTGCCCCCATTTGCTCTACTGACACCAGCACTCCAGATGCATTAACTCCACAATTTGATGTAAAACCTGCAATGACGTTCTCTAGCATGATTTAAGCAATGATCCAAAGAGCATCTTCTGCTTCAATGAAAACAAGAACATCTTACTGCCTGTACTAGGAGCTCATATGGTCAATGCCACAATGTCTAGAAAGTGCCCAAAGGTGTTGTCCAGGTGACATCTTCACCCTTCATTAAAATATTATTATTATGATTTTTTAGTTAAAGTTAAAAAGTTTGTAAACATATTCCATAGTTGTGCTTGGAGTCAATTGTTTTATTTGTGATAATGCAATGAAATATGCCAAACTGTGCAGACGTAATTTTAGGCCATAATTATGAACACATGAAAACGCATTTTCTCGCATAATAATATAAAATATTTAGCTAACGTTTGCCTTTTTGCCATTGATCTAGTGTTTTTCTCCCTCGTATTTTGAATATTAAAAAAAATACCAAAATATATTTTCATCCAATTTGATGCTTTAATGTTCTGTGTGTTATTCATTTTATGTCAATTTATTTGTTTTAGTCACTGATGATGATGCACAAAACTAGGAAATATGATCACTGAAATGTATTGTAGATCAGTGGAAGTATAGTCCACATTATCATAGCAAATTGTATACTGCAGTAATACTGTCTGTGTACATTTGTAAGTCTCTTTGGATAAAAGCATCAGCTAAATGAATAATTGTAAATGTGAACTTGAAGTGGCCAAGTGAAGTTTCTGCTAAAGTGTACAAGGTTATGATGTCATGACTGTTTGCTGAGGAAGAGTGGGGAGATGACACAGAGATTATAAGGATCATTAATCTCACTTTGTATTCTAATAAGAATAAATGTCTTAATTATTTTCCATTTACAGATTCAGAAATATAATTTAAATTACCAGTGAGGTTCAAATATTTGGTTCAAAAGAAACGTTCAGTGAAAAACAACTTAAATTTTAGTCAGACAAAGCCATACGTCTTGAAATATAGTGCAGAAGTCATAAGGAGCAATTTTATGCATGCTTTTATGGTGATATTTTTTTTTCCACTTAGATATTTGAGTGGTCATAACTCTGCGATGCAGCCGCCTAGGAACGTCAAACCTCGGGAAGAATAAAGGACTCGAGGGGCTCATTCGAACACCCCCGGTTGCGAGTAGATAACAAATTTACGCCTTTGAATAGGGCCGGTCGTGTTCAGACTGGCCCGTGGATGCCTATAATCGACCCGAGTTTCAAGCATTTTCGCAGAGGAGTTCCCAAGATTTAAGCAGAAAAGTGAAATTCATCCAAGGGGGCTGACCCACATCTGCCAAGGCGGGGGAGATGCACTCTCCCTGGCTTAGCCGTGAGCCTCAGAGAGGGTGGAAGTCATACCAAATATGGGATTTTGGACTTAGTAATTTTATCGAATCAGAATGTACTTGGAGTTTAGGCATTAGCCGCGTTTCCACTGTCGGGTCAGTGCGAGCCAAAAAAGGTTTATTCCACCCTCTTCACTCCGACTGAAATTTCAATCGGTTTAAAGCATTTTTATTCCGATTGAGGTGTTGACATGGAGCATTTTCATTCCGATTGAGGTGTTGACATTGAGCATTTTCATTCTGATTGGACTTTTAAGCTGTTATAATCGGGAATACAATACTCCATGTAAACGGTCACCATCGCTGCCAACATATAGGAACATCAGTCTATAGGAACATCAGCCTACAGGAACATCAAACTCAGGTCTCAAGGGGCCCATTCGAATGCCACCAGTCATTTTGGAGCTTAATGGGTCTACATTCACTCTCATTATAGTAAAAAGAAACAGCTAGGACATTCTTCAAAAAATGTCTCCTTTTGTGCGCAAATGATGACAGACTTTTCATTTGTGAGTGTGTTGTCCCTTTAACATTTCTTGTTTTTAAGTCTTTGGATGCACATCTTGTCTTTCGGCAGGGCTCCTGTATCTCGGCTAGAGGTAAAAGTAAGGGGAAGAAAATAAAATAAGATCTAAGAAGATCAATAAATGTTTCATCAGATTTAAAGGATGGCATTACACTGAGCTTTATGGTGGCTCCGACGCAGTTTCAGGGTGGTCGAGTCCTTGGGAATTTAAAGAAAACTTTATAGCGCTGTAAACATGCTACCATTCTCTTTTCCATTTCGTCCACATAAAGTGCAGACAGATCAGTAAATCTGCAATGCGTGGAGGCTATGGTTACTACTTTCTATCTCTCTCTCTCTCTCTCTCTCTCTCTCTCTCTCTCCTCCACCATTGCTCCTCATCCACTCCGTTGTCCTTCACACTATTATTCTAATAGGGCCGATCTATCCTCTGATGTTTGAGATGCCGTACAATTGCCGTAAAGTAAACATGATGCTCGCACATTATCTCAGCGCTGTGTTTATATTGCTTCTGATCTGGTCCATGATAAGAGAGCACAGCTTGTCAAAGTGCACAAAAACAAAACAAACAATCCCTGGCCCTTACTTGCTGCAGGGTGATATTTTAACAAATATATACAAAGAGATGGCTGCATTTGTGTTTTCTGAAAATATTAGGTGCATGATAGTTAGCAGTGGAATTCTCCATTTCATTAGGCTCTGATTTGTTTAAGTCTAGTATTAACTGTTATTATCACACAGCAGCTTTTCAGAGATAGAATAATCTCTCTGAAATTATAGAAATCGTGGGAGGATTTTTGGGAAGCATTTATGACAAAAATTTTAATTTGTCTCAGAGTCCATTAAATCTTCATTTATTAAAAAAAAAAAAGAATATAAAAATGTTGTTTAACATATACTATTTAATATTTTTTAAAGAACTCTCTTATGTTAATAAAAAATGCAATAAAACAGTATTATTATTAAATAACTGTCAAATTGATTAACTGTCCAATCGATTAATCATGATTAATCGGATCTAACATAAGTTTTTGTTTGCATAATATATAATATATTATATACTTGTATATGTCTGTGGGTGCATATATATACTTTCAGTTGTCTTTCAGTTGTTTGCAATGAACAATCAAACAAAAGTAATTGAAATAGCTCAACATAACAAATGTTCCAAGTGGTTTCCCCAAATTCTACTGAAAATGCAACTTTTAATGACTTCTGTAGTCTCAAAATTATCAACCCCCCTTAATAGAATCCCTCACAACATCAGAAATCTGAAAAACAGGTGTTGTCTTAAGCACACCTGATGCAACTAATCAAGGGCTTCATTAGTTGCACCAGGTGTGCTTGAGCTAGAACACATGAAATATCTGAACTGGCTAGGTTTGTTGAGTGTCACTTTTGACTGCATGTTAGAGGCAAAAGAATGGTCCAAAAAGTTAAGAGAATATATCATCACCCTTCACACGCAAGGAACAGGATGCAAAAATAGCGAAGGCATTGAATGTTCCTAAAGACACTGATGGAAGAATACCTGCACGTGGCAGAAAAAGGAAGCCATCAACGGCTGTAACCTGAGAAGGCAGGTTCAGAAAAGACCTTGAGTGACTGCAAAAGGCCAGCAGCAAGACTTGGTGGCAACGGGCACTGATGTTTCAGCTTGCACAGTAAGGCAAATACTAAATGCGTGTGGTTTCAATGCCAGAGCTGACCCAAAAGCACAAGAAAAGTCTGCTTCAATGTACTCAAAATCATATAAATAAGACGTTTTGGGATTCTAGTGGCTCGGTGATGCTCTGGGGCTGCTTTGCTTCCTCTGGCACTGGAAACCTGCAACGTATGGAAGGCAAGATAGATTCATTGAAGTGTATCAGGAAATCCTAGGAGAAAACGTCATGCCGTCAGTGAGGAAGCTGAAGCTGGGTTATAATTGAACCTTCCAACAAGACAATTACCTCAAGCATACCTCAAATTACACCAAGGCTTGGTTGCAGAAGAAGTCCTGGAAGATTACAGTGGCCATCACAGTCACCTGACTTAAACCCTATAGAAAATATCTGGTGGGATTTGAAGACGGCGGTTGCAGCACACAAACCCAAGAATATTACTGAACTGGAGGCCATTGCTCATGAGGAATGGGCTAAGATTCCTCAGAAACGCTGCCAGAAGCTTGTGTCTGGTTATAAATCTTGTTTGCAGCAGGTCATAACAGCAAAGGGGTGTTCTAAAGAACTAAAGATGCTTGCCATGAAGGGGTTGAATCATTTTGAGACTGCAGAAGTCATTAAAAGTTGAATTTATATATATATATATATATATATATATATATATATATATATATATATATTCTGATTATATGACGTCACTGCAGGATACCTTTGTTTCACCCTGGGTTGATTTTTCTTTTTTTCTTTTTTTTTCCCGCCATATTGAACTATTCAAATACATTTATTGAAAAAAAGTAATCTCAATGCATTATAACAAAACAAGGTTCAAATACAGAATCCTGAGCAGTTTAGTTTGTGTCCATTTATCAAATTCAGCTCAGTTCTTTAAGAATTGAAATGGACACTGCATCCTGACTCCCCTGAGGGGGGGGGGGCAAATTGCATCTAGCATTTTCTGACAAAGCAGCTGGAGTCACAATAACAGGACAGTCAGGCTGAATCATTTGAGCCCTGAGGCTTTTACCCAGAGGAGAATGATCCAAACTGAGGAAGAGGTAGAAGGAAACATGCAGTAATGGCTTTGTCCATCCTTATTTTCATATTCCAAACCATGGTGTCTATGTGTACCGTGGCTTAGTTTGATTTGAATTCTGTGCAGGAATGTGATTGTTTTGTTGTCGGGGAGGCAACACAGATGGGATACTTTATTTACAGATAAGCTGATAAATGAGGGGATTTCTGATGTTTAGCCTAATCATTAGACGCACATGGAGCAATGAAATCTGCGCACCAGTATCAGTGCCATTAAAAAAGAAAACGACCCAAATATCAAAATCCACTTAATTTGCATTTCCAAACAACAACAAATATGATCATTTGTGAAATTTTTGCCAATAGAAAGTCATATAAGTTTTTCCATGCATAATTGTAAATAATTGCAAAATCAAAAAAAAATTCTCTCTCTTTTTTATTTATTTAAAAGAATTACAAATTGCATAATGTTCAAAGATAAACACAGAGGTATTTGATGGTGTTTTCCTAATTTAGAAACATTCTCACAGTGAAGAATCCTAATCAAAGAAACCTTGCCGAAGCAGTCTGGTTTCATATTTGAAACATTATTCCCATTCTTCCATTTTCTTCATGAGGCAGTATGACGCTGAGAAAAGATGAAATTATTACAGTAATTGGTGTTTTTAATTATTTAAAATGTTTATATTGGCTATATGATATCAAATCTTCGCTAAAAATGCAATCTCCAAAAGAATGGCTTGTGTACAAAATTACAGAAAATAGAACATACAGTAGAGATACTATCATTTCAATTATATCCAGCACTATATGATCAAACTTTGTTCTTTTATTAGACATGATGTAACTTGTACATAGCCAAACTTTAGCTTATACATTTCATAGAAAGTACCTCTTCATGCAATCTATCTCATCTGCCGTCGGAGAACCCCAAGATGCTGGCTGTGACAGGCTGAATGCTCTGGGCCCTCCTCTGTGGGTTCTCACACCACGTAACTGACTGTTGTTTGGATTCATAAACAGAGTGATTGAGTGCTGCTGGCAGCCCAGCTGCCATTACAGCCAGTGCTAGCTGAAAAACGACAGCAAGGACTAGCAGCGAGGGAAATCACGCCGCTGTCCCGCTGACGGCTCCTAATCATTTCCTGCGTTTGTGTTCTTAGTTGCCCTTTACTACTGCTGTCCATCACACACCTTACATTTGTGTGGCACAATCGTTTCTGCTGAATGATGATATATGTTTGAAAGGAGCACTCTATTTCTATTTAAAAATATCAGATTAGCTATGGTGTCAGTGCATATAAATATCTTTATTTTACAACTTTGTTACACAAGCTCAACGGTGGAAAACTGAGAGAAATGCTTAGACCCAGAAAGTGTTTGAACACTTTTGGACACTAATCACACTGGACACACGATGTATGAATGTTAATGCGTTAGGCCCGAACATCAAACCAAGTAGCATCTGAGCTTTCTCAGAATCAGCTTCACTTTTATTAGCCATTTTTGCAATTGCTTTTACCTAACTGGTCCCCAAGGTGAGTTGTGCATTTGTACTTTTGATGTACTTTATGAAGGCAGTTTTCAAGTTCACACAATTTTAAGTGCCATTTATTTAGCTATTTTTGACAAGTGCACCTTAAGTGTCCAAATGTGTCCACTGTGTTTAAAGTGTTTTATGTAATAAGGGCACATGGCAAGTGCATGTGGTGTCCTGAGAGTGCCAGTTAAGGTACAGCTGTGAGGGCCATAAGTGGGCTTTTGACAGCTTAAATAAAGGGCACAACAGATAACTAGCATGTTTTTATATATGCTTGATAATTACTGATTAAACATTCATATGCAATAGACAGGCAATTAACAGGACAGATATATATGAGTTGCTTTTCACTTGTCCTCTAAAATCCAGTGTTGCCCTCCAGATATCCAGCATATTTCAAATCCATCATGTTGAAGATATTTCAAATGAAGCCCCCAACTTGCCACAAGGCCTGCCTGAGGGCTCTATTTAGTTGTCTCTAAATGCCAGTGATCACGGCATCCTCTCTCTTTCCATGTCAGCAAAGGTATATCCCAAGTGTGTTCGTACAGGGACAATTTGTTACCCTATTGACACTGCTGCAACTGTACTTAAGCACAATAAATAAATAAAAAACACACAATACTAGAGCTAATAAGCTCAGTAATGAACTATCAATAAATATTTTTTTTAGACAATTGAGCTGTTTTAATTGAAAGCAAATTTCACTGATATTTTAAAATATGTCAGTGCCATTGTTTTGTCTCAATGTGATACCCCACTGCCCCCCACACACTCCTGTCCCACCGACTTTTTAAAACTGGGTTACACCACTGGCTTAACCCTGTAATGCTGCTTGCTGCTACATTATATGTCAGGATATTACAGTCTATATATTACAGTCAGGTAAATGGCAGATGCAGTTTATGAAAGATATATAAAAAGTTGATCATAAAGAGAAAAATATTCAGTGGCATTTCTGTCAATTTATTTGAAAGGTCTAGAAGATGGGAAACATTCACTGTGTGAATTTCGAATAAGAGACAAGGGTGAACTCTGGCTTTTATGGTGAAACTGACTTTTATAGCATCAGAGATGTGAGGGAGCCTAAAAGCACTTTTAGAAGCTGAAACGTAAGAACAGAGTCATCCGCTGTTTTGTTTCGAAGAACCCACTTTTGCCCTTGTGCTCCATCTGTCATCATCCCCTTCCATTGACAACACATTAATCGCCCAGGCTCAGAGAGGCTTTTACCCAAAGTCTCTTATTCTTTAACATTGGCATCGTGCCGCTGGTTCAAATCCCATCGGCATAGTGCATGTTTGTTGTTGTGGAAAAGTGGTTTGTTAATGTGTGTAGCAGGGCCTGTATTGTACTGTATATCTACCGGGTTTCGGTGCAGATGTGTCAACACAAGTCCAATGGGAGCTCTAATCAGAGCAAAAGTGCACTCGAGGGCCACGCCGAGTCGTTTGCTGCTGGCTAGAGCTGATAGATGGGCCCGCTGTGGACCCTTAGACTGGGCCAGAGTGGTCCCGCCCCCTTCCTGCTAACCAAGCCTGACATCTCCACGGCCCACCTGCAGCTTATGTGTCCATGTGGCCCTGACTCATTGGCACGCTCCAGAGAGCGTGACAAAAATAGCCTGCCTCCACACCTCTTTCTTTTATCACACTCTTCTGATTCGTGCGTTTACTTGTATGCAACCGATAGTGTTGTGATGTGCTTTTTTTGCGAATCACGCTTGATCTCTCTCTCAAAGGCGTTTGGATTGAATTGTGTGCAGAGCGAGAACCGAGGGGTCGGAGACTTGAACTTCTGCCATTTCTTATGCTCAAGGCATATTTGCTTGAAAGCTCCTTTAGTTTTATTTGAATAGATTGCGAATATTGCCATTTATTGAGCATTTCATTGGTTGTATGATTTCTTACAATTCTTCAGGGGATGTTCATTATATATGTGACCCTGGGACACAAAACCAGTCACATGGGTCAATGTATTGAAATTGAGATTTATACATCTGAAAATAAATAAATAAGCTTTCCATTGATGTATGGTTTGTTAGGATGGGACAATATTTGGCAGTGATAACTATTTAAAAAACTGGAATCTGAGGGTGCAAAAAAATCGAAACATTGAGAAAATCGCCTTTAAAGTTGTCCATTTATGTTCACGATTGTGCTGCATTCACTCACAAAAATAAATGTTTTATATATTTACGATAGGAAATTTTGAAAATATCTTAATGATTTTTGGCATAAAAGAAAAATCTATAATTTTGAATTGTATTGTTGGCTATTGCCACAAATATTCCCGTGCTAACTAGTTTTGTGATCCAGGGTCACACATGGTCCATGGTAATGTCCATGGTAACATGTAAAACGGCCAGATAACGTGAATGTTGTAGGAATTGATCATTCATCATCACCATGTGGCCAAAGAGGGCTGATATTTTCAACTCCAAATCTTCAGTTTCTAAAAATGTATCAATTATGATAGATTCAGTCTTGATTTGCCTGATCGCTCGTGGCAGCCAATTAAAATGAGTTATTCCTGCTGCTGCGTTTTTCGTGTGACAGGTCTGTGGTTGTATCAGCAGACAGAAGCTTGTGCGCGTGATGGAATTACTCTGAAAATATCTGTAGAAATAGTCAACAATACCATGTTGTTCCCTGTACAGACAGGGTTGACTGATTCACTAAGACGTTGACTAAAGGATTGTCAATAGTAATACTGTAAAGAATCACATTTGTTCTACTGATAAAAATGTCTGTGTGCAACTCACTGAAATACTAAACTGTGTGTGTGTGTGTGTGTGTGTGTGTGTGTGTGTGTGTGTGTGTGTGTGTGTGTGTGTGTGTGTGTGTGTGTGTGTGTGTGTGTGTGTGTGTGTGTGTGTGTGTGTGTGTGTGTGTGTGTGTGTGTGTGTGTGTTACAATTACCTGGAATTGTGTGTCATAATAATGTGTATTACAGTTAATTGGAAGTATTTTACACCTTTACAACTTGCACAAATGTATCAACTTAAAGTTAGTTGGTGGACTGTAAAAACATTTTTTGGTTTAACTTAAACAAGTTATTTGTTGCCTTAAAATTTTGAGTTGGTTGTAATTAAACATTTGAGTTAATACAATGAAGAAGAATGGTTTAATAAACAGAAACTCAAAATAGTATGTTATCTTCACACATTAGTTATCGAAGTTGATTTGACAAAAGATAAAAAGTTGTGATAACAAATCATGAAAATATTTTTTTACAGTGTGATATAAAGTATGAAATTAGCTCAGGGCACCAAGCTTGCTGACATGGGACACTGGCCGAACCACCCGTGCTGATGCCTCTATTGGGTAATTGGCATGTAAAAGGATTATATGAATTGGGTTTTGGGATTAAAGAGTTATCAGATACTAGAGTGCATGTATTTCCCCTTGTTTTTGTAACAGATTAAAAAAATCAGGAAAAAATAAAAATGAAGGCTCATTAAGGAAACATGAAAAAACACATTGTAAACAGCAACAGTGTATACCAGATCTATATACCATGTATGTAAGAAAAACCAACAAAAAGGTCAATGTGTTAGCTCATATTAAATGTGATTCAGCGCCTTTCGGTTCCACACTCAAGGCCGTGCAGTGAGACTGAATTGATCTTGGACTGTTAGTTGAAAAAGGTTAGTGAATGGATGAATTGTGTGGAAATGTGATGGCATGAAAAAAAAAAAATCTGTTGAGTGTCAGATGTGTTTAAGGCTAGTGACTGAGTGTGCATGCATGCATGCGTCTCGCTGGACGCAAGTGTGTGCGTACGCTCTTGTTCCTTTGTGTTTGCACTCACCGTCTTGTTAATTGTCTCTGATTTGTGCGTTTGTTGAGTTATCTTGTCAGTACATGAGTAAATGAATGTTTTATGAGTCAAGGCCTTTTAAGTATGCTCATTCCCCAGCCTCAAGCTGTCACTTCCAATTCTGCTGTATTCCGCTTCCCGTTTCCTCCGCTCCCAATGAGGAATATTACGGCTGACATGGCTTAATTGCATGAGTATGTTTAGCCTGAACACATCACCTCATGCCACGCATAGGTCACTTGTGCCACAGGTTGTTTCTTGGTCAATAGTCACCTAAAGCCTTTGTCTCTCTGATATAGTTTTCATTTGCATGACTAAAAATAATCAGCAGAGGGGATTCACTGTCTCATAAACTACATACGATAAAACCTTGTGCCCGCTCTCACATATATATATTTAATGAGCACAAAAGGAAGTTAGAATGATACACTAGCATGAATTTATTTGCGAGTTGTTAAAGTACATAGTGCATTCACACAAGGAGGCTGATTTTTTTTGGAAAGGGACAGCTATTGTTAGTGTACCGGCAAGGTGAACACAAGCAGCACTAATGAATGAAAAACGTCGGTCACCAAGGTAACCGTGCATATTTATGCAGTGCACCCTATTTACAATGAGGGACAAAATCAAATGAAATGTTTGCTTGTTGTTCTGCCAAAGCAGTGGTGCCGAGCAGCATTTTATCTCATTAATAAATGCCAGATAAGATCCAGTGCTATGACTTCCAATCCCCAAGACATAGCATTAATGTTGCACAGCATAAAATCAATAAACACTAGATCGTAATGGCTGAAATCTATTAGTAATAGCAGACAAACCTCTAACTCGTAGGTACAATTCTCAGAAAACGCTAAGTAGTTAGCTTGATTAGTCAAGTCATTAATGTGAATTATTGAACGTAATGGTTCAAGTTAGAGCCCCCTCAGCTTACCGGACAACAACATTACCAATAAATGATTCAGGTAATGAGACTAAATGACCAAGTACACGTTGCTTAAAAAACAAGTCGTAAATGAAAACATCAACTGTGTTTTTGTACTAATGAATATATACAATTAAGCCCTAGGTATACTGACAAAGTTTTTTTTTTTTTTTCAGTCTTCACTTAAAGGGAATTTAGAAAAACCTTTTTTAGCTCTATACTTTTAGCAAACAAAACAGCAGTTAAGAAAACATTCAAGTATAGATGTGCGGATGACCTCTAAAGTTGTAATGTGCTGGAGAAAGCAGGCGAAGGTGAGGATCTATCTGCAGGGTTTAAATGAAATCACACATAGAACAAAATAATAAAGAACACGAGCGACAAAGAAACAAAATCACGAGAAGGACCGAACTAGAAGCAACCATACATGTACAACAACTGACAAAGAAACAAGTGAAACACAAGGGCTATAAATACAAAGGGGCAAACAAGCTTAATGAAGAAACAAGATACACCAGGGGAGACGAATCAACATGAAAAAATACATAGGACTACAAAACTTAGCACAAGACAGGAAATGACAAAAGTACACAAGACAAGTTAAACACAAGACAGGAATCATGACAAACGTCACCTCAATCCGCTGTTTAAAAATAGGGGTATGTGGTAACACTTTATTTTACAGTGTCCTTGTTACATATGTTACATGTACTTACCATAGTAGTAACAGTAAATTATGCATAATTACATGCAAGTAACCCTCAACCAAATCCTAATCCTACCCTACCCCTATAGTAAGTACATGTAGTTAATTATTAATACTCAGTACTTAAATATAGAATTACATTGTAACAATGACACCTTAAAATAAAGTGTAATAAAGAGTATTTTTACTGGCAATTGCTTCCTCGTCGTCAGTCATGACAACACATGCGCATGACGTCACCGCTTTCACAAATTCACTATTTTTTTCGTTTACATGGAGACGATAACGTATTGTTTTCAAAAACTTGCACTTTGAAACACGTTCTCAAAAGTTTGTTTTTTTGTAGGCCCACAAAACACTGTTGTCGTGTAAAAGAACAGCCAAAACGCATGAAATGTTTTCCGTTTTTAGTTTAAAAGGATGTCCCGCAAACGGCCATTCAGCACCTGATCCTCACATTAAAATTATTCTAATTCTCAGTGTTAAGCGTGATGATATGGTAAAATCAGAGCACACCTACCTAATTGCAATCTCCAGGAACTTTGTTTTGACAAACTGTTTCGACTACAGAAATGCACTCCAAATCAAGCGTATAGTGTCAGTTCTGGCAGGTCACGTTAGTCAAGCTCGCATCAGCTGACTCTGTTTATCCACGTCTACCTATAGGAATATGACGCCTATCACAGCAACCATATATAATCTCCTTCAGTATTATCAACAGCTATCGCGTTTCTCATGAGCTAATTACCCTCCTCCCTCCCCAGCTCCTCCTCTCGTCCAGACAGGATTGGTATTGTGATTCCCCTTGAATCAGACTAAATTCTCGTATTATGTTGTACATTAAAATATTGAATTAATGAAATATGCAATACAATCATGATGGTTCTGTTCAGTTTACCCTATTGGTGCTCTCCCTGCTCTTATCCATGCTGAGTTCTTGCCCATACCATAACCATACCGCCAATTCAAACTATATGCTAATTGTCTATCGTATTTGACGATAGTGGTCCTAACTGAAAATTTACTTCGTTTTAGCTGGATTATGTTCGATATCGCATCAGACCAGTCCATTCTTCGGTTTCGCTTATATCGGGGCCTTGAGGGGTTTTTCACACAAAACGTGTTTGTGCACTCCACTTTGCTGCTTTTCCATTGTTTTTCTATATAAACATGCATTAAATGGGCTTGCATCTTTTGCTGCATGACACAGAATTTTAAAAACATTGCCCTCAAGTTAAAAGAAGTAAACAACGTAAATTTTTTCATTCATCTGCCCTGAGTTTTAGGTTTTTAAATGAAAAAAATGAAAAAAAAACTGTTCTGCGTGTATGGCCCCTAAACCTCGTTTTTTTTTTTTCAGCATCTTCATTTTAAGCAGCACCAAAAAATGTTTCTTCTTTTTTTTTTTTTTTTTTGATGCGCACGACTTGAGTCTGTTGTAGAACTGGGAGATCTGTGTTTGCCCCAGAGTGTAGGCATCAGAGCCAGAGGGGGGAGGATAATGTATTTGGCTGCAGAGTGTATCACATGTGGCACTTTTAATGTGACAGCTGGACTCTTTGGGCACTTTGGCTAGGTATGGACAGCCCAGGAATGCCGTGCTAATGGCGCTCGGAGGGTGACAGCCGCAGAGGCACGGGCCCGTTGCAGCCCCTCTGTCAACCCACACGGCTGCTCCGGCTGACGTCTGGCTGTGGATTTCCTCCTCCGTGTGCCACTCACCTACAAGGACGCAGGCTAATTTAAGCATACCTGGTGACAGCCGCGAATTGGTGGGATTAGGCTTTTTTGGGGGGAGCTGGGAAAAGTCAACACGCAACACAAGTGTCTCCTTCTCACATTATTCTCTTCAAAACCGATGATCTCAGACGTCCTTTTATCAGGCTGAAACATCTCTCGATCACTGGAAGAATTGCAATGCATTGTGATTTTAAATAATACTTTGCGAGTTGTGCGGAAATATATATTATTTTGAATAATATTATGGTTTATTTTTGTTAACAATTTGTCCACTATGAGTTTTGGGGCTATGGAATAGCATTCTACTCGTACACCTGCAGTATGTACAGTATGTGTATACTGTGAACATATTTTCAAGATGAACAGTACTCAACATAATGCACTGCTTGGAATACTAAATCATATCATGCAGCCCAACTTTTTTTAACGCATAACTTGACCAAACTGGCAGAAGTTAAAACATTTTTACACGAAATTGATTGAAAATATCAGTTTTTATTTCCAATTTTATAACCAAATTACACTCATGCAACAAAATGGAGTCATGTGATAAGAATATGCAGTGGTATACTACTGTTCAAAACTTTTGTGCATGTCTACTTCACTTTTTAAAAATTGTCATCAGTATACAAAATATACTGCACAATATGCCATAAGTTATAAGCTATTGTTCCATTCCAAACAGCCTTCATTTGCTGATGTGATTTATGTGTTTTAAATTACTTTGTTTCTGCACATTCTCAGTTTCTCTCTTGATGAACACAACCAATAAAAATTTTGGAGAATTAATCGTGTTTTGTTTTTTTTTATGGCAATGTATGAACAGCTTGTAACTAAACTAAAAAAAATGAGACTTTCCCCGACTTTGTCCTAGGTTGTCTATTGAAGCCTGTAGGCTGATTTTTGTAGGCTGAGAAGGACTTGGGACTTTTTTGCCAGGAAAATCAAAAGGATGTGACGTTTACGCATTCTGAGAGCCTCTCTTCCGTTTAATGACATATGCAATGAATGCTTATACAATGTAAGCCAAAAAAGCTATTCTGTACTGTAATGTCAATGTGTCATGCAAATAAAAGGGATTCATTCAAACAAGTCTCAAATAATAATCAAACTATCATAACAGCGTCATTTCAATTAGCTCATCTGTCGACATGATGCAGGTGAATCTTTCCATGATTATTTGATGGATAGAAAAGTCAAAAGAAGAGCATTTATTTGAAACAGAAATCTTTTATGACATTATAAATGTCTTTAGTGTCACTTTTGATTAATTTAGTCAATCATTGGGGAATAAAAGTCATGCATTTCTTTAAGAAAACTAAATAGAAGGAATACAAACGAACTATAAACTTGGTTTGCAGTGTTACTGGAAAGTGGAGTAAATGGTATTTTGTACATTTGTAATCTATTTATTACATTATCTCTCTCTCTCTCTCTCTCTCTCTCTCTCTCTCTCATATATATATATATATATATATATATATATATATATATATATATATATATACATACTTTTTTTTTTTTTTTTACTGAAGCCAATGAGCATGACATATTTTTCCCATATGTGTTGCAGTGTCATTTTTCATCAGGCTATAAAATGAACTCTGCACAGTTTTCTCACAGCTGGCTTTTTGGCACAGCATACTGTAGAGCAGAGGTATCCTTGATTAAAGTGCTGTATTTAACTCTCTATATCTTAATATCATTTTAATGGCAATCCAGCACTTTCAGCCTTTTAAAAAAGGTTTTTAGTTGTTAATGCTACTCTGGCCATTTTATGGGGGTTTATGTAAGTGTTATGTCCGTGTATAGTTGCAGTGATTTCATGTGACCTTTTTATGATATAAAGACAATTTTACTATATCCACATTTATAACACTTAAGGGTGTAACTGTTTTAAAGGCTGACTTTAGACTCTGAATAAACTCACTAGATATTATTTTGACTTTGGTATTTGGCAACATCCACCGTATAATCGTACAAAAGGAGCATGTGAGGTAAATTATCACTGGGTCTCCCACCTAATAGATAATCATAAGTGCAGTGGTCAGAAAGACATTTTTTTTGTCCACGGTATGCAGGTTTTGACCTGCTTTTACCCTTCAGAGAAAATAAATGTTCCTTTCAGGCATTATTCTTGAGGGGTAAAAAAAAAAACAGTCCCATGAATGAATTCCAGATAAGCTTTTATGTGAATTAGAACGCCTTTCCTGAAGACACTTTTAGTGCTGAAACACCGCTGACTGGAGGAGACAAAAATCGCATGGGGTTGTGTTTGCGAAAGGCTCGAATAGATGGATAACAGCAGCTGGCTGATAGAAACTGACAAGCCTTTTTGTGAGGCTGTAGAACATTACAAAAACAGTGGTTGGTTGATTTAGCCACAATTTGGTCAGATGGGCTGGTGGAGATAAGAAGAAATAGCCCAGCTGCTTCAAGCATTGCATTGTGCTTTAAGTGCCCTTCTGACTGTGCTGCGTTTCATGTTGACCCAGACACTGTAATGTTCCTCTTATTTGTTTTACAGTGGTTTAGTCTGGTTTAGTTTGGGGGTTAGCCAAACCAGAGGTCATGCTTAATGAATACATAAGCATTAGGAAGAAATAGCCATGTTTTGATGAAAACAAGGTTGTGGGTGGAGGAAATACAGTGTGTTCAATATGTCTGTTATGTTCCTGTATCTGTCATTATATATTTGTTTTATTGTTTGAATGATTGACACCAACAGTCCAATACATTGAACAGACTGTTCTTATGTACAGACTTTACATTATGGTGTCTATTTTGACTAATGTCTGTAAGATGGTCTGTAAACTAAAAATTGTACTTCTAAGTAAGAAAGACATACTGTACTGAAATTACAATTTTGTTTTAACCCCAGATGTCTTCGAGAGATCACTGCACTGACCTTCAACCCAGCAGCATTCAATGTTGAAATGTTTTAGATGTATTAGGGTTGACTGGTCAATGCTAAATGTATGTTTTGCAAGATAAATGTCATGGGTTATTGCTATTTTTGTAGTTATAATTTGTGATTCATTGCAAGGCTCACTGAAACGAGTGGTGCTACCAGAGTTTAGTCAGTAATACATTAAATAATATAAATTCGGGTTGAATTTAAAAAAAGAAAATACATAATTTATGGTGTGTTTTCATAGACTGTAAAAAAGATGAAAGACTTAATTCCACTAGAAAAAATAAAGCCAAAATGTCTTGAAGAAATGGCCGTTGACATCTAGTGCGCACTGAATAGTTTTCGTTTTATAAATAAAATATAGATTAATCCTTATTAAAGTTGCAAAAGTTATTCAGTCAAGATCAGTGAGTGATTTTGTTCTTTGGTTAATAGTAATGACACTGACTGCAGCAGGTTTATGAGGCTGCTGTCACTTTAAGCCCTCATGTAGGATCCAATATACTAACATGCATTTTCTTTCTCAACTGTTCTCTACATTCACTTAAGAAAACCTGACTGTTTTTGTGTGCATTTGTGCATTCAAGTAGGCCTACAAGAAGACACGTACGAGAACTCAATTCAGTATTGCGCACTATAATGAATATGACAAAAACGATATGAGAGGCAGCTCTCTGTGCACTCGCTTTGGATGAGGCATTTTTGAAATCACATCAAAATGCGCACACACTAATCGAAGTGGAATCTAAACTTTAATTTTATTACAAGTTTCCGATTCCTGACCTTAAGTCCGATTCCAGATTTGGAATCTATTTTCAATTCCTAACCATAGTTGAAGACTGTTGTTAACATTTGTTATTAATAAACATTTGTAAGAAACAAAATTAAGCAAAAAAGTTATACACTTTAGTAGTTATCAGATGAAATGTGCTTGCTTACATATCAAAAGACATGTAGTCTGCAAATAAGCCAGCCCCCTCTACGAGAGTTAAATCCCCTTTGTACAGGAAAGCCAGAAAGTTCCACAGAAGAAACTCTAAGTCTAATTTCCTAATCTTGTTACATAATGACTCAGTCTATCAGTGATATGGTCCTGGGGTGTGATTAGCACTGCAGCTAAATCAATCGTGTAAATCCAACTTCTGACTTTCCCCTCACTATTTTATGCTCGTAATTAAACAGTTCGAATCGTATTTCAAACGAGAGATATTTTAGTTTTGTATTTCACCTTTTTACCTTCACAACAGTTACCAGGAGAAGGTAAACGATTTTTTCCTGTTCTGATTTGTTTTCAAAGCTCTGCATATATACCTGTTTGGGTGAGATAGGAAAGAACCAAGCAGAGACACATCTCTGCGCTATCTCTGCCTGCGACATATGTGCCGAAAAAAGGGCTGTGCATACAATAAGCCAGTGTTCGCCGGTGAAAACCTGCCTGCCGCTTCCCGCTCGCCTCGGTACTACACAGAGGTTGACAAACGACTGAATGGAATAAAAACATATTGGTGCTGGGGTAAATGGAAATAGAAAAAAAAATGTAAGGGGGAAAGAAATGGCAGGAGGGAGGTGTGTGCGATGCGTGATAAGGCAGGTCGAAAGCTTTGAGTTGAGCTGAGCAGGACAGTGAACCGTGTAAGTGTGTGTGTGTGTGTGTGTGTGTGTGTGTGTGTGTGTGTGTGTGTGTGTGTGTGTGTGTGTGTGTGCGCGCGCTTGCTTTTGGGGGTCTGCGGCAAGGTGAGTCATGCCTTGCTAGATCTTTCTCAGTGGAGTTTTAGTCCAGAAATGATTCCAATCTGAACAGACTGGGGTCAGATGCTGCGGTTTAAAATATATATTATTTTAACAGGCAATTTTCTGGAAGCGCTAATAATACAGTGAAGCGACACTTTAACTGTTACTGCTCATTGTTTTACATTTTTGAATTGGATCATCAAAGGTCAGCAGCAAAGACATTGGTTAATAAAGTGACATTAAATACATATATGTGTAAAAAAAATGGTAATTTACTCCAGGTTTACGTAGAATTCTGAGTTTTCACTCAGAATATGAAAATATACTATATTTGTGCAAGCGAGATGAGTAAATGCATGTTCACATTTAGTCTAGAACTACAATAACCATCATGCCTCTGCTCCTTACTCCCAATTGCTCTCAACACTCAAGATGGGGATAGGAGAGGCGTCAGTCAATAAATGGGAAAACAAAGTAACTTGTGTTTCTTATCCTATAAAGTAACTCACAAATGTTGTTGTAAATTTAAAAGTTATATGTTTCTTTACTAGTTACTTGAAAAAAAGTAATCTGATTACAATAATCTGCATGACCCCCAACACTGTGCATAAGTAGAGGAATTTGGATGCACCATAGAGTAATGGTTTCCAATCATTGTCTGTTCTCTCTACAGTCTCTATGGGGATAAAGATTAAAATAGAAAGTAAGAAAGTCACTGAGATAATCTCACAAATCCATAGTGATGGTTCCAGGTGTTTCTCATTTAACCCAACATTCAGACGCAAAACTTTCAGTCAGATGTGCTTCAGTCAGAAGATATCCTTCTGAGGAGAGCTCCACCTGGGATGTTACTGGCTCCAGATTTCTCGTGTTTCAATAATAAAATTTAATGAGCAGTATCATGCCCATCACAAAAAAAAAGACAGCTCAAACAAAAGCTCATTTCCATTTGGAGCTCGTGAAAGCTCATCTGAACCGCAATCTGTTCCAGCGTTGTCTGGAGCCCTTGCCTCCTTCTCTGGCTCCTTTCTGCTCTCCAAGCTCACCATGCCATCTGCTTCCCTCATGTGCCACATCTCGTGATGATAATAGGACAGGGACCTGTGTTAATAATCCACGAAGCTAAGAGTTTTCCCCTTCCTTCCAAATATGTGCAATTGTTTTGTTCCATTTTCAACAGTGTCCTTGTCATGTACGCATCTCCAGCTGTGTCATCTGTGACAAAGAATGACAGGAAGAAACAACAGAAGAAGAAACAATAACAGGAACAACAAGGATATGTGTTCATTGCTGGGTTGTTTGATGTGCCAGAGAAACCCATCAAGTTGAACCCAATAAAGCAAGAGTAATATCGCACCGCAAGTCTTCGGTCGTGGCGCTGTGTGTCTCAGTGAGACGGCCCCCGTTGGGCAGACCGAAGGGGAATGAAGGACATTGTACAGACATGAGAGCTTAAAAAGCTTCTTCACATGTAAAGATAATTTTCTTCAATATTTTAGTGTCACATGGGGGAATGAAACCTGTTAATTCTGCGCAAGCTCCTGTTGCATGAAACGATTGTGCTCTGATCAATGTAGGCACATTTCCATGGATGAGATCCACTATGTGTTGGGAAATATAAGGATTATGTTGTGCTGGCCAGCTCAGGTGAGAGCAACATGACAATCAAATGGAGAATGATGTAGACAACTCTAGTAAATCCACTCTAACAAATGCAGTTACAGGAACAGTTGTTCTGTCCTTTTTGTTTAAACTGCACTCTAGAAGAAAATATTATATATAGAACTTTAAAGGGTTCTGTCAGGCGCTTCATGTGGGATTCCCATCATGGAATCATTGTATGAATTTAGTTTTTATTAAACAGCTCATCTACATAAAAAAAAGTATAAATTACCCGTCAATCGTTGCAAGAATTATGCAATCATTTAAGACATGTCTCCTTATATACAACCTTTTTGGCATAAATGATTCTTTAAAATTGAGCCAAGAGCTCTTTAGGATTCTGTATTGAACCTTTATTTTCTAAGAGTCCTGATTCAATTAGATTCAGATTCTGAATGACTGATTGAAACTGGTAAGTGTTTTTTTTTTTTTTACTATTCAATAAAATAACTGGCTCATCTATGTCGTTTTCGGGAATCGAGCCTCACTGATCGTGCTATATGTTTTTGATTCATTCAAATAATTGGTTTATAAGTCATTTGTTAATGAATCAATCTACACTGTAATGTGTTTGATTCACTAAAAAGATCTGATTCATGAGTGGCATTTGTTTGTGAATGAAGATTCGGTAACAGGGGACTGTGTACGGTAAACACCTTTACAAGGAAATCAAATTCAGCACAATATACAATATTAATGTAAAAAAACAGCAGGTGCAACAACTGATGCAGTATTGTCTGTGACATCTGTAACGGATATATTTAAATATGCTATTCGCTAACTGTTGTACACACATGTACCCTTTTTTCGGTTAATTTGCAGTTTCTAAAATGAATGATAATCCACTGAGCGATTTTATCTGAAACCTGACAATTTTTTCTCACCTGCCCCACCAACACAGATTCATTTCAGTTCCAGTGGCTGTTAGCGCTCAGAGAAGGTCAACTGCCGACCTTTAAAACCCAGGTACAACAAATCTAACACCTCTCTGTACATCTCCCAGCAGGGTATAAAGAGCACTGTTGTTTTTGAAGCCTTCTGTTGGCTATGTGTGTAAGAAAGATAGAGAGTGTACTGGATGTGTGAGAATATACATCTTTCCAAATGTAGTTCATCTAAAATGTTTAACTATTTAATTTCCAGCAATTAACTGACACATACCCTGGCGTGAAAATGAGTCGACGAATAAAATGAACAGTAGACATCCTTTTGACCTTTGCTGAGCTCTCATTCTTTGTTGAATTTTGAAGATATTCTCGGTATATGCTTATAATAACCATCTATTGATGTATTGTGTTCTTGGAATAACTTGTATGTGTTAGGCTGTTTGTCCAGTATCTATGGGTCTGTTTTAGATTATACAGTGCCAATGGTCTATAAAATTGCACAGAATAGGACACGTTCTATGACTGTGTGTGTCTGTTGTGTGTGTTCGTCCTTGAGACTGCATTTAGAAAAGACACTGAAGTAAATATCTCTGTCAGTGCACTACTTTGTTGGTCCACCCTGTTTGTGATGTATATTTAGTAGTATTCCAAGGAATAGTTACCCTCAAAATAATAATTATGTCATTTACTCACCCTCATGTCGGTCCAAACTTGGGAAAGCGAAGATACACTCCTGTTTGCTTTAATTTTGACCAGACTTATTCTGGATTACTGATGAAATTCCATACTCTTAACAGTTAGACTAAAGGGTAAATTCATGGGTCACAGGTATTTGTGTAATACCCAGCAGAGATGTTGGCCTGGCCATTGCATTAAGTGGATTTCCACTCATATGGGCTGTTTGTCTATTGGAGTGGCTGTTGTTTTGGATGCGCTCCATGGAGGATACAAATTGCATTATTCACGGCATGCAGGCCAGTAATGGCAGCAATGAGCGATGGGCTCTTTTTTGCTCCTGACAGGGAAGGTTGAGAGAGGAGCTCTGTACAATTACCACTGAGTCTCTGCTCGATCATGCTGCTCTACAGTTAAACCGAAGCAGAGGGTCGCTGGAGGCTTGCCCCGAGGGTAGGAGGTGTTTGAACAGGTGTTTATAAGTTCAGATCCCAGGTGAAAGCTCTCTCTGAAGTAGAAAAAAAAAAGTTCTGGTTGTAGAATTCCTCTACATGAGCTGTCACTTTTGAACATCTTGTTTTGTCCAGATTTTTTTATATTTCTATGAGTCATTTTAAATGACAAAATGCTCACTAAATGTTTGAATTTGTGCAACCAAACTACTTAAGATCTATCAATCAAAAAGAGAGTTGTTTTTATTCCATGTCAAAAAAGGTATTTTCTTGCATCATTGATATATCATATTATTGTTTATTAACACATTTTATATGGACCTAAACCACACGAGTATGTATTTTTATGCAGAACTGATTTTAATCATTCATATATAAATAATACGTATTATTAAAAATCAGTTCTATATACTGGATTGTTAGTATATATATATATATATATATATATATATATATATATATATATATATATACACACACAGTATATAAAACATCTATACTATTAACAAATATCATAAAATATATATTAAATTTAATTGTACTCATATTTTTATATAGATGTTTTATATAATGTATAGTGCATATATAGTGTATTTCAGCCTGTTCTTGCGTAAATGCGTCTCTATAGCACGCATTGTGTTTATCGTGCAATTTATACGCGAAAATTAGTTTTTACGTGCATATTATACGCAGTTTTCGCGTGCATTTGATACGCACTTCATTCCGTGTAATACACACGCACCACACACCACTAATCCTACCCAAACATATAACACGCACCCCATACCACTACTAAACCTACCCTAACCAACCCATGCATATCCTATGCACGTAAAAACTCATTTTCGCGTATAAATTGCACGATAAACACACTGCGTGCTATAGAGACGCATTTAGTGTGATCGGGTTGTATATTTAGACCCATTGCCACAGGTGTATAAAACCAAGCCATGCAGTCTGCAATTACAAATATTTTGTGAAAAAATAGGTAATTCTGAAGAGCTCAGTGATTTCCAGCATGGTACTATGATTGGATGCTGCATTTGCAACAAGTCAGTATGTGCAATTTCATCCCTTGCTAGATATTCCATGGTCAACTGTGAAGGTGCTTTCACACTAGCACTTTGGTGCTGTTTTCCGAACTCGTACCCGAATCCACATAAAAAGCCAATCTGGGGTACGGTTCATGTAATGTTCACTGCTGATATGAACGCAATCATACTAAATTGTGGAAGTGAAACGCCATTGATGACGTATGATTCAATAAAACTGTGTTTGTGAGTGTTCTTACTCACTTTCCTGGCAACTCTAACTGGCTCGCTTTCAACAGAAATGAACTCCTGAGTTCTTTAGAACATTTGTGCATTCATGAACACAGTCCAGCAGCCGCAAGGGGAAGGGGAAAGCAATCATACTCTGGTTCGGACTAGGTAATTGGACCAAGTGTGAAAGCACCCTAAGTAGTATAATTGGAAAGTGGAAGAGCTTAGGAACAGCAGCAACACAGCCACGAAGGGGAAGACCATGTAAAGTCACAGAGTGCTGAGGCACATGGTGCATAAAAGTCCTTGCTTTATAAATGCTCTGCTGATTCCATAGCTGAAGAGTTCCTACCTTCCACTGGCATTAATATAAACCCAAAAACTTGCTTGGTGGGAGCTTCATGGAATGGGGTTCCATGGCCGAGAAGCTGCACATCACCAAGTACAATGGCATCCTTAGATGGAGTAAAGCACGCTGCACTCTGCCATTGGATTCTGGAGCAGTTGAAACATGCTTTGTGGAGTGACGAATCACACTTCTCTGTTTGGCTGTCTGGATTGGCAGATGCCAGGAGAACATTACCTGCCTGACTGCAACTGTAAAGTTTGGTGGAGGAGGTATGGCATGGGGCTGGTTTGCAAAGGTTAGGCTTCACTTCCAGTGAAGGGAAATCTTAATGCTTCATCATTCCAAGAAAGTTTGGACAGTTCTATATATATAACTTTGTGAAAACATTTGGGGAAGGCCCTTTTCTATTCCAATAGGACTATGCCACAATGAAAGGTCCATAAAGACATGGATATATGAGTTTGGTGTGAAAGAACTTGACTGGACTTGACATTTTTTTAGATGAACTGGAATGGAGATTGCAAGCCATGCTTCATCCAACATTAGTGCCGGACCTCATAAATACTCTACTGGATGAATGGGCAAAAATTCCCACAGAAACACTCCAAAACCTTGTGAACCCTGTTGGTGAAATTGTCAGTTGTCTTTTGTCCATAAAACAGATATTTGGTTTAAGTTAGTTGTACATTTTGTCCTAAATGTATGCATGTATTATGTTTTTTTTATATACAGTATTTTATACAGTATAAAGTTAGTTAAGGAGATCCAGCATCCTTAACACACTCACACACACACACCTCTTGCTATGTCCATTTCACATTTGATTCTGTCAACCCACCTTTTTAGGTGGCGAACTGGCGAGCATTATCCTATTATCGAAACATATTGACTTATGAAGTTCATAATCTCTCGTGGCACGACGGGGATACAGGAATCATTCAGGCGCAGTGTGTGCCACACTTTAATGAAGTCATTTATCTCTGATCTACAGCTTTGCACCTTACCCTCCAAATGAGCCAGTGTAAGTGTGAGACACAGTGGTCAAGAGAACAGGATGAAAAATGAGGAAATAATTCACAGCGGAAACATCACTTCGGAATGATTGGCCTTTTCCTCTTCTTAGGGTCCTATACAATTAGATCCTGATTAAATGATATTAGAGTAATTGCTCTTCGTGTGAGGCTATAAATGGTTTGATAGTCGACCAAGTTTAAGTCACAGCAAGTAAATCTGACCCAAGAGGTAGATGGTGGAAGGTTACTCTTAAGTACAAGGTGCATGACTTGGCTTCAAAAGCAAATGAATAGGCTACTGCGAGTTATTAATCTCTATTACCTCATCGTCACATAATTTTGCTCATTACACACATTCATTTCTATCTAGTGGCCTTTTTTTCTCCTTGTCCGAGAGTCTTTTGTGCACGATAAAGAGAGGGATGAATCTGGTAAATTTCAGCGCTATCTTGTAAATCCTGTTCCCTCTGCATTCCTTTATGAATAATGCATACAGCGGAACTCTGACTTTTTCTGATATTACCTATAGCCAAAATGATTATGCAGAGTTGGCAAAATAAATAAATATTCAAAATATTATAAATGGACACCAGAGGCGCGGATAACTTGTGTGCATTTATCAGGGAATGGAACACTGAATGAACGTTTCTTATCCCCCAACTCCCATTAGATTTTTGTTCTCAGTGTGATTTGTGCGAATTAAAAACGTAATGCCTCAGCAGTTGTGTGCAGAATCGTTTAAAATGTAATTACTCTGCAGTTGACGGTCGGTAGGATGAAGGACAAATGACAGTATTAGTGGAACCCAATGCTCTAGGAGCTGCATGTCAGCCTCATCAACTTGGGACTGAATGTACAGTGCAGAATATGGGATTACAGATGTTTTGCAATCCAGTACAGATTTTTTGTTTGTCACCACAAAGTTATCAGACAATAACATTATTGATAGCGTTATCTGAAAAGAATGATGAGAAGAGTGGTGCTTTCAGCCCGATCTCATGAAAGTGCGTATCTATAGCACAAACTTTAGTTCTCGTACCATTTATACGGCAAAAATATTTTTTGTGTGCATGTATAATGTATACTATGTGCGGAGAGCATTCACTCAATATTATTATCTCATTTTTGACATAGGTGGCTTTTTAGAGTCTTTTGCATCGGAGCTCTTCATATATATATATATTATTTCAATTCACATAAACTTTTAAAACATCCAAGTTCCTTTTACTGTGCGTTCATACCGCCGGCGGCGAGAGCGTCAAAGTGGCCCGAAGCCATTCATTTTCAATGAGAGCCGGCGGCGAGCTCTGGCGAAGACGGCGCGGCGTATCTTGGACGGCGAGAGTGGCGAGAAGAGTTGAAATCAAGTCAGCTTTATGGTAATAAGCTATGACGCGGTTCGGCGGCAACCAGTGGCAACCAATCGGAATGTAGAAGTCCTCCGCCTGAGAGGATACCAGAGAACACAATCCTGTAAACTTTGGTTCCGACCACATTAGTTCCTAAGCAAAATGAAGGAAAAGTTAATTATTTCTGTTGCGGGTTTCCCGTTATTGTACAACTTGTCCCTGTTTACATACAGGGACATTAATAAAAAGAAATGTGTCTGAAATTGTTTGTGTTTTGTTGCTTTCACATTTAAAAGATTTCATTAGGTTAACTTATACCCTACGTATGGGCAGTCTGCACAAAATAGAATACAGATTTATGTTAAAGTTAAAAAAGTCACGCATTCTAAAATCTACGTCAGAGCGTCCCCGAATCTCACGGTGTCGAGAGTGAATTTTGCCGCTCTCGCCGGCGGCGGTGTGAACGCACAGTTAGAGTCAGAAAAACGCAGTGTTTACGTATTCACAAAATGGGTCTGATATTTGTAATATTTGATGTATGTATGCGTCCTTTGGTTTAGTACTTCAATAGACTGGCACCTGTTATTGAGCGGCTCTCCAGAAGGTGTTTCTGCAGGACCGAGTTCTTACCTCATTGGATTGGACCAAGTCAACACTGCAGTACTCCTAATATGACACAAACATTTCCCTAAGCCTATAAATACATCTAGCATGTGTTTGATGGAAGATGTCCTTCCGCCACACAATAACTTAGATTTAAGTTCTGTATTTGAAAATTTCAGAGCTATTACTGAAGACTGTATCTTTGTTTTGCGCTATATCCAGTGCATTAATGTCCCGCCGTGAATGAAATTAAAGATGTGAGTGGAGAGCACACGCTGGGGCCACTACAGGATCCACACCTGATAGGCCTCTTATCTATTACCACTCTGCAGATGCGGTCTGACCCCAGATGCCTCTCTTCTTGCTAAACAATGCGATTGCTTTCTCACCTCAGACTGGGGACTCAATCATCCACACACAGAACAGCCATGTGCAGGTGCCACACCCTTCCACACACACCTGCGCGCACACATACTGTAGATTTGATGTGCTGTTGCTGTCTGTCTATGACTCAGGTATATAAGCAAGTAATGAGATCACCTTGCTGGTTTCCCTCAGACAACCTGTCGCCAGATTTAGAGAATGAGCTTTAGCTCTACTTGAAATGTTCACCGCTGCTGCTGTCTGTTGACACGAGGCAATTGGACTGAACATGATCTTATTGAATTTGAAAGCCGTGTGGATTTGTCTTTGTCTTCTGCTCACCTGTATAAACTTCTACTATTTTTCACATCATTATATAATTTGTAGATTAAGAAAATATGCATGATTATCTATAAATATTCATATTAATTATTATCTTAATAAAACAATATTTTCATGTTTTTTAGTATCATGTAGTTTTGTAATACCAGTGTTACAATGGTTTTTCAATGAAGAATCTGATCAAAAATACAGTAAAAAATAATCATATTTTGAACTATTTTCTATTTTAAAATTTAATTTTTCCTGTGATGGCAAAGCTGACCGTTCGCAAAACCCCGCCCTCGAATGGTTCTCGTCCAATCCTAGCTCAGCAACTGTATCTAAGGAGAAGGACCTCCGTCAAACATTCCGATTTCAGCAAGATAGTGCAATGATGATGCGCCTATGGCAGTGAGGTCTGCACGGGCTTAAAACTTGCTGTATTTTATGATTGCTTGCAACTATTATTAAAAAATAGGCTACATGTACAAACACCGTTTCACTACGGCACTGCGGCACCCTCATCAGTCAGCAAACAAGAGAGAGAAAAAGAGAAAAAGCACGGACTTACTAATTACGAAACTTTGATGTGGTAGAACAGGTACACAGTCACAAATTTCTCTGGAACTCAAACATTAAACTTCAAAACAAAGTTCGCGCAGTTGCACAACTATTTACACAAACATATCCTTCTCAGTCGGCTACGAGTTATGAATGAAGAGAACAGCGTCGAGAGTTGATGGTTTCAGCGCGTCCTCTGATTGCAGTGTTGTGACTGAAATAACGCGCGCGGGAGCACATGCGCAAAACAGTTTTGTAAAATGATATATGATCAAATAAAAATGATTGATATATAATTTTACAAAACTGTTTTGTGCATGTGCTCCCGTGCGCTATTCCGTCTATACTTTCTGTCGTGCCCTGGAGGATATGTCTGCTGCATTACTCCAAAACCAATCACTTAATGTATGGAGTGCAACCCAGCCATGTGTCTGGTTCTCAATTGTTTGACGGGCGTAGTAACAATAACTAAGGGGCGTGGCTTTTGCGAACGGTCAATTGGTGGTCCCTTTAACACATTCTGTTGACTATAAGTAACGTTGCACCTTCATGTAACTCTCATTAGATTGTTAATAGAGTATTCATAGACTAGGGTTAGGGTTACAATAAGTTGACATGTAGTTGTAAAGTTACTTCTAGTCGGTAGAATGTCTGTTGGAGGACCATCACAATAAAGAGTTAGATAAGCTGATCGTCTACTAATACTCTAATGAGAGTTAGTTGACATGTAGTTACAAAGTTACGTAATATGTCGTAGTCAACAGAATGTTCAAATGGGACCATTAAAATTGTGTGTGTTCAGATTGAATATAATACTGTGCAGCTTCTTTGATGAATATACAGTAAAGCATTTAATTGTAATATAAATATTTTGTAACAATGTAAAAAAAATTTACTTGGTGACTTTACTGTCACAGAAAATGTGAAAAAAAGTCTGTAGGTTCTGCCTTTGCCTTTCCATTATAACTGCTTTTACAAGAAGGGAACCATTATGATGTCAATACCATGAACATTTCTAAATAATACATTTTGGAGCTTAGTTTCCATTAATGCATTTGGTGTGTATTTTTCAATGATCATTTTAATCATATCAGAACACAAGTGATGGTGATTCAAACTAAATATTTGATTGAACTTCCACTACAGACAGTATTCGTCACAGTTTGATTGGTCAGCTTAGACGTTGCCACACTATCAACTCCTTATCCTTGTTTTGGCATTACATTATCACAGGCTTTTCCACAACAGCATTCTGACCACTGTAGAATGTGCAGTGACTTGCATCTGATGCTATATAGTGTGTGGGCATGTGTGCACTAGGGACGGAGGTGGAGGTTTCTGAGTTTTTCTCCAGGGATGTCCCTTCTTCAGCAGAGCTCTCAGCTCTGCCCGGCGGGCATTGGTGAACCGTGGCATGGGGGGTTAATCATATTGTCCCCTGACGTCTATGCTGGAGCTCTGAGAGTGGAATGGAGGAGCATTTATGGCCTCTCTTATGTGTGTTAGTGCCGCATGAGGGGGCCGGAGCAGCGCGTGGTCATCACAGATTGCACTCTTATGGTGCTCTGGGGAGATTACACTGGAGGAGAGGTTGTGGGTAGAGGCAGAATTTTGCCTGAAGCGAGGAATGTTTTATTTTTTAAAGTTGAAGTTCTGTCCAAGATTACTCCATCACGATGGGAGAACACATTATCAGCACATAATGCAATTGTATGTCAGGAATTTACCACTTTGAACACTACTACACTTTTACGTTTTTTTTTGTTTTTTTTGTTTTTTTATTGAACATTGTTCATAAAACCGTTTTGTTTAAAAACAAAAACAAAAACAATAAAAGAAGGTTTGATTTTTTTATGATGTGACCCTTTAAAGTTTAAAGGAACAGTTAAGAGCAAAGAATAAATTACATTATGCATGATTAATATTTAAATTAATATTTAATATGGCTCTTTAAGCATCAATATTCTTATTGATGCTAATCTTGTTTTGTAAAAGATAAATCAGCAATGCCTGTTAAATCTTTGAGCTTGCCATATCTGTGAGCTCTTACAGTAATATTTTGTGCCAACAGATAATGCCTTTCTCTCTTGCGCTGGTCTTAACCTCACACTTATTTAAACAGCGTAACGCACATAACGCACACACTGGTATCGCCAACTGTAGATCTGAAAGCCATCCAAATTCACAGCATGCATGGGGATTTTCACACATGCCCATGCAGTTTCATGACTGGACAGTAAGCTTGCAGCCAAATTGTGACACTGCCTGTATTGATTTACTGTCATTCACGCAGCAGGTGTGTAAATTGGCTGCAGAAGGGTAGTTGTCAAAGCAATGACATGCTAGGGATGCCAAGAGATCTCAGGGAGGCAAAAACGTGGCATTCCAACAAGTGTTGAAGGCAGTGCATGAATAATACGAAGAATATCAAGGTTTTTGAAGAAATTTCCAGTAATTTTGGGAGCTCAATGTATTTTGGTTTCTTCTTGCGTAATCCAAGTTTTCCATAGCACACTTAATAAATAAAGTGTGTGTGTGTGTGTGTGTGTGTGTGTGTGTGTGTGTGTGTGTGTGTGTGTGTGTGTGTGCGTGCGTGCGTGCGTGCGTGCGTGCGTGCGTGCGTGCGTGCATGCGTGCGTGCCTGCGTCAAAAGACAGCAAAGACTTTTACAAAAAGGTAAATACTTTTATAGGGCACTAAATGAGCATATCACAATTATTTCTGAAGGATCATGTGACACTGAAGACTGGAGTAATGATGCTGAAAATTCAGCTTTTCACTCACAGGAATGAATGTGAGTGAAATGTGCATTAAATGAAGAAAATAAAGTGTTAAGAACTTAAAATTCAAGGCAACTTGATGCGTTCAGATTGTTGCGAAGCTTGGTGTGTTCTTAATTGTACTAAGTAACAGTGTTTTGATTTCAATCTGTATTTGTTACTAAATGCGAAATGTCTCATTCAACCAACAAAATTTGTCAAGACAACAACCAATTTCATGTTCAGCAAATTTTCATTTCGAAACACAAATGTATTGTTTTGATAACCATATAGTCTTAGGAAACTTAATATGTTAAGTGAGCTGTGATACTGAATCATAAAAACAAACTGTAGGCATCAACACTTAACACACAAACCTCAAGAAGGGTAGCAATCAACAAATGTATAAAGATGAGCTCTTTACATCACAACAACAAATAACTAACAATAGTGACAAAAAAATGAATTAAACAGTAATTAAACAACAACAAAATAAAGTTTAAATGAAGTCAGCAAACAGACCCCCACACCCATTTAATTTGTACCCTGTGATGGACTCTTCATCATGTTAAGTCTGTAGTTTTTGCATTAGCTAATGTAGAAATGGCTCAAAATGATTGGTGAAGCTGTAAAACACATGCTAAGTGCATGTGGCTTCAGCCTCTGTGATCTGCTAAGTGAATTGTACAGCAGACTAATTCATATTATTGTTCCAGGTTAAGACGATAATTCAGCCCACAACACAAATAAAGCATTTCTTCAAGACTCATTCAGAATGAGATCGAAAGACATTAAGTCCAAGGACTTAGAGACCCTATCAAGGGCGTCTGTGACATAATCAATAAGTGAAAGGAACGAGGATGTTCTTGCATGGCCGTGATTCAGATTTAGCTGTATCCAAGGTCACTAATGAGCTTCGCCCATCACTGTTTTACAGTTTCACCGACTGCATGAGTCATAAACGCCCCCACAGCGGCTTTACATGAGCCCGCCATTCTCCTCTGCTGTCAGGTTCAAACAAACACCAGCGCAATGCTGTGAAAATTATCAATGTTGCACTCTGTTTAGACAAACAATGTTAAATAGACTAATTACAGAACACCAGGGAACCCCGGGAAACTGAATTGTGGGGTGGAGCCCTTTCCAAGCATTCCAGGTTTATAAAAAGTCTAGTTCACGTGATGAAGGCCAAAGGAGACAAGACCGGGTGCTTGCAGCATCTTTCAATCTTTTTCTTTTTATGTCAGACAAGAGCAATCCACTCTGTCTATCAAAATTCTACCTACCAGGAGGGAGAATTGGCATCTGGTGGAGGCAGCAATTAATGTCTGCCGAAAGAGTGCTTTCCATCACCTCCCTTTAATAGCCAGCATGTGGAGTGCATCTCGGCAGATGTTACACAGGAATTCATTAACGCCCGTTACCAATCATACGCCTCCCTTGTAAGCTATTATCCACAACCCTGGGTATGAGATATATTCTAAATCCAGCACACAGCACTCCCCCGACAACTGTCATATACCACATAAAACAACATGTGGCGTTTGAATGAGTGGCCCTTCCGGCCCGACTGGAGAAAAGTTTCTGGAAAGGGAGAGAGACGTGGGACTGAAGGTTTGCTGCAGTATTTTTAATACAATTCACATTAGAGAATATAACGGAGTCTTTGGCTACGTTCACAACACAGTCCAAATCTGATCCTTCACATGCGACGCAGACATCAACAGTTTATATAATGGACCCCTGGTGAAAGACCCTTCCTGGAATATAAAAGCAGCTTGTTTTTTTATGTAAAAATGTGCATTTATAATGTGAAAAATAAAGATATTATAAATGCAAATTAAAGGACAAGTTCGGTATTTTATGTACACTTAAAGCCATGTTTTCAGATCGTTTCTGATGAAATAGAACGGTTAAGATTGAAATTTGGACACATGCTGCTGGCTTCTACCAGAGTTCTACCAGAAAGACTCGGGAGAATAGATACTCGACAATTATGCATTTATTAACAGCCCAGCAAGCACATATGCAATAAAGTTCTTTGGCGTAGGGCCTGTCCGTAACTCGCAATCCGAGGGTACAGATTCAGCATTTCCCGCCTGAAGATGGCGGGGGCGCAGCCGACCCCCTGTGCGGTATTGGAAGGGACCTTCCCGGTGGTGGTGGGGAGGTTGAAGGGGGAATCCTATGGTGATAGGGAGGATAGACGGAGGAACCCATCTTGTTGGTGGAGGGGAGAAATCATCTTGGTGGTGGGGTGGATGGGGACGAGTGAAGCGTCAGCATCTGCGAACTGTGTAAGTAAGTACGTGCGGGTCTTTTATACTTCTAGTATAAAAACATGATTGGATAGATGAGAAGATAATAAGTGACGCAACAATTGAGTCTTCCCGGGAGAACTTACGCTAAAGCTTTCAGATGACAGAAATGGAGAGAAAAAAAAGCTTGGGAGCATCAACTGAGCCGCAGTGGCCTTTTCAAAGGGAGGCGCCCCGGCTATTGAGATAAGACCCGTTCATCCACTTCTTCACCGGCTGCTTTGGGACTGACCACTCCAGGCCCATATCAGCCACAGCCTCCAAAAAGATATTTATGAGATAATCGTCCAGAGAAGTTGGAGTGGTTCTCATCTCTTCCATCGAGGCTTCCGACCAGGACTCGGGTCAGAGGCGCAGGTAGACTTCTCCGTAGCCAAAAGAGACCAGGTCCCACGCTTCAAAAGGGGCAAAGGCTGTCCTCAGTGTAGGAGACCTGGAGGGCAATGAGAAAGTTGGCGCTGGGCCGGTGTTAATTCATCAGCAGAGCATCCTGAGGGAGCTGTTTGCAGCCTCTCCACCCGCATCTCGATGGCGGAAAGAAGGGGAGGTGTGGTAGCAGGAGGGCTTGCGCGAATAATCTTGATTGGCAGGACTCCTAGTGCCGCTTCGGAGTGGGCGCTGCCCAAGCACAACACGCAGTCGTCATGCGAGTCCGGTAGCTCTTATGGGCCCGCTGCACATGTGGCATCCTCAAAGTGACATCCTCGTTGATTCGCCGAATCGTAGGATTGGATCACTTCTTGCGACGTCTGCTCTTCTTGCGCAGGTCTACAGCAAAACAGGCTCCAATGTGAAATGAATGAGAAAGATTCTGAGATAATCTACCTATATAACACAGTGTGAGCGTTTCAGAGCCATTGGCTAAAGCAAGTGCGTGATTCAATCAGGTTTCAGCAATTTTGGAGAAAGAAGTTTTCCCAAAGAGTAAGCTATTACACAATGCCTCGGTCCTTCCTTTCAGGGAACCATGGTTGCGTTGAGCAATCCGAGACGATTTGTGTATTTATATATATATATATATATATATATATATATATATATTTTAAATTGCATTCAGCAAATGCAAAGGATACGTCTGTAACGGAGACACCGTCATCAACACCAGACATCATCACTCCGCCCACTCGTTCTCAATCCCCTGAGTACTAATCAAATATATTTATATATTAGATATAAAAATATATCTAAATTACGTCATATGCTCTCAATGAATAATGCAGAACAATTAGTTCATGCGTTTATGACCTCAAGGCTAGATTATTGTAATGCTCTACTGGGTGGTTGCCCTGCACGCTTAACAAACAAACTACAGCTAGTTCAAAACGCAGCAGCTCGAGTTCTTACTAGAACCAGGAAGTATGACCATATTAGCCCTGTTCTGTCAACACTCCATTGGCTGCCTATTAAACATCGTATAAATTTTAAAATATTGCTGATCACTTACAAAGCACTAAATGGTTTAGCTCCGCAGTACTTGAGCGAGCTCTTAACGCATTATAGTCCTTCACGTCTACTGCGATCTCAAAATTCCGGCCAGTTAATAATACCTAGAATATCAAAATCGACTGCTGGCGGTAGATCCTTTTCCTACTTAGCACCAAAACTTTGGAACAGTCTTCCTAACATTGTCCGGGAAGCAGACACACTCTGTCAGTTCAAATCTAGACTAAAAACACATCTCTTCGGCCTAGCATACACATAACACATTATAGACTTATAATTAGGCTGCATAGTTTAGAACAGCCGGGACCGGGAACACTTCCCGTAATCCTGATGTACTTGGTACATCATAAGAAGGATGGCGTCTACGCTAATATTACTCTCTCTGTCTATCCCGAGGTTTACTGCTGTCCACCGGAACCAGGCCGTATCCAGATCTGATGAAGGACCAGCGCCAGGACACGACGACGACGCCGCTGACCTGAAGTGTCAACCAGTCTCTCCTCCTCTCCACTCCGACTTCAACCAACCGGAACTGGACAAATACTCTGATTCATTCTGAACTTCATACACTATTCACTCATTGGCCAGAGGAGAACTGGCCACCGACTGAGCCTGGGTTCTCCCAAGGTTTTTTTTCTCCCTTCTGTCACCTGATGGAGTTTTGGTTCCTTGCCGCTGTTGCCTTACCTTCTGGCTTGCTTAGTTGGGGACATTTAATATTCAACAATATTATAGATCTGCCTTAAAGGTGGACGATGATGAAATTATTTTTTTGTATTTTCATGTTATCACTGTGAAGCTGCTTTGATACAATCTGTATTGTAAAAAGCGCTATATAAATAAAGATGACTTGACTTGACTTGACTTGACTTGACTTGACTACTAATCACCATCACCTCTCCTCACCACCTGCACGTCATCATGCCGCATCACCAGATCCCTTCATAAACCACACACCTTCACTCTGCCAGTTGTCTGGTCTCGTCGTTGTACTATCGACAAACCTGACTCCATTACTGAGATCGCTAAACACCTACCTGATTCCGAACGGACTACTTACCTTCATCATACTTCGACCTGGGTCTTCTTCCGTCTTCTTCAGTCAGCCACCCGGCTTCTTCTGTCCGCCTTCAGCCATCTGGATCCTTCACCAATCTCCAAACCTGCAGCAGATAAGAGACTGGTTCACTTTCATCATCTACACATCAGAAACTGTTTACTTCCGGTTACTCACCTGCTACCTTTACCATTGAGTTTACTGTTGAATAAAACTCTATTTACGTTACCTGTTCGTCTCCTTCTGCTTTGTGACAACGTCATGGTGGCATAAGGTGGAAATGGTGATTTGGTGAACCACCAGGTTGAAACATGACGGTAAAGCTGCCGTTTTAGCCAGTAGTGGACAATTGGCTTAAAGTGTGATGATCTTGCTTCTTTCTTGTTAAAGACTGCATTGCAATCCTATAGCTGGTCCTGGCATGACACATTCATAGTTGGCCATAGTGATCAATTGAGGACTTGTCTAGTTGTTGAGGTCTTCACTGAAGATCTGTGCAGAGGGCTTGTCTTGTCTATTCTAATATAATAATTGTGATTTTAAAAAGAGGGAAACAGCAAAGATGTCCAATTATTATTTTATTTATCTTAAATTTATTTATTTATATGTTAAATCAATTCAATTTATATGCTTTTTTATTGTTGTTGCTGTTGTTGTCTTCCTACAATTTCATACTATTTTCTCTGATATTTACTTTGGATGACAAAAGTGACATTTTCACTTCAGATTTGGGCTGATCTGAGTTTTTGCAATGTCAGGTCAAATTTAATCAGATTTTTATTTATTTGTCATAATTGCACACTCAACATGCAATTTGAAGACCGCCTGCCCTATTTTACTAAAATTGCTTCCATCCATTTGTTTGTTTACTTCCGATGAACATGCCAGGGTAATGTATTTTACACATTTAATTCATTTAGAAGGGAAATTTGTAAAATTAAAATTAAAAAAAGGATTTGGACAGAAAATACTAAAATTAGGCATTAGGTAAATGTAGCCATGTTTTGCGAGAGAACGTAAAAGCACTGACATATTATTTTTCTCATATTTTTTTCCCACCTCCATGTCCCTTTTGGGGCTCCGTACAAAACATTTGCAAGAGAACGTCAAAGTTTCTCGGGGAACACAAAAGCATTGACTTATTATTTTTCCTCCCATCTAATTTTTTTAATTGTCCCTTTAGGTTATCCGTATAAAACTGAACTACTGAACTAACACTAAAATTAAAAAATAAATAAATAATAAAAAATTACAAAAACATGAACGAAATTATAAAAATTCAACTAAAATTAAAATACAAACTGAAAATATATTTAAAAAAAAAATACAAATATTCAAACTATAATGTTATATAAATAATACTAAAATAACACTGGAAAATATAAGCCTGTCTGGTGGTTGAGGATGTGTGAACGCTGAACATCTTGGGTCCTTTAAATGTCATTTGAGTTTATCCATGTGGTTTACAGTGGGACGTGTTCTGTTCAGAATAGAGTTGTCAATCATACTAAACACCCAATCCACTGTCAGATCAGACATAAGATTGTGCTGGTGACAGATGGGGAGAAAAGACTACCATACAAATGGCATAAAAGGAAAATCCACTGTGGAAAAGACCATTGAACAACATGGGGCTAAATTAGTAAAACACACTCCACTTCATCTGTATTTTCTTCTGTGTTTTGGCATACCGTGGCTCAGAAGAAGGGTTTAAAAGGTTATAAGACTGTCAAATGCTGCGTATTCAATCAAACACTAAAAAGCAACAGTTGGAACGCAGTTATAGCCAATTTGTGTGTGTGTATTTTTTTTAATGTGTGTACAGTGCGGCTGTCTGACAGCGTTCCCAGAGAGGCCACATGGGAACCGCTGTCACCTCTAATCTTCAAGACCATACAAACACCCCGCAGTGCACTGAGCAGTGAGAAAGAGAGAGAATATGCAACCGTGGTTGAGCTACAGTGGCTGAATAAGAACTTCAGAACCAATAAGGATCCTGTCATATTCAGAACTACAAAGTGCAGTCCGGATCACTGAATGATCATTTTTGGTAAGAGAAAGAGCATTATTTCCATCATTCTTTCATGACGACGGTATGTTTTGGCTGGCTTCCCTGTGCTCTTTTGAACCAGAATAGTTCATGCTAGAAGTGATTTATAGATGTCTGTGTCCGGTTTTCTCTGCAGGATTGTAAAACATTGCCACCTCAGGAAGTGCTTTATATAGGGCCCCAGGTATTTATTGTTAACACGAGTAAAAGTGCACACAGACCATAGGCTTTGCTACATTCTATTTGGGGGGGTGGGCCTCAGCCCACTGTCTTTCAAACCATCTAAAAATGCCATTAAGCTGTCAGACTCCTAAAAATGTGTGATTATGTATCTCTCCTCGTGTGCGCTGAAAACAGCAGCTGCAGTAAGCAGTCTGAGGCTATTTTTCCCCAGAATCCTCCCCTTACCAAGCATTTAAAAACTTTGAAATTAGTTTAATTTCATTCCATTATTTTTTGTTTGTCTGATTGTTTGTTTTATTCACTGCTTGTAAACGGAAAGGAATGAGAAACAAACCGTTCAAGTGCACATTCTATGGCTGTGGCTATTATCACCCAATAGAAAATAAACACAAAGTTCTGTCATGAAACTCTAGATGGCGCTGGCTGATCCTGAACTCAGTCTGCTTGCAATTACATCATTCTATATAGGGTACAACTGATTGGTTCCTGCTGTATCAGTAGCCAATGAACTCGCTGCTCAACCTTCAAATAGGCCTACTTGGTCTGCAATTTGGTAGTGCACGCTTTCAGAAACCCTCCACCTTCCCCAGCTCCACCTGTATAGATCTGTTACGGGTAGTATGCTATTTTGTTAAGCAGCAGCGTGTTTTACTTGCTCACAGCAGCGCGTCGTGTATGTTTTGGCAGCAGCAGCGTAGCATATCTAATCTGCCAAACTCAAACATATCAACATTGTCATATCCATCACTATGCCACACACTCCGAGTGTTGTCATGACAGAAATAAAACTAATGGTTTATGCTGCCTCCATGTGCTATCTGAAATGTCCATACTTCCTACTCCTGAAGTCGTAATTACTAGTTTGTCACGTTCAAGTGTTTTGTTGTTGGAATGAATTTGGAATCATGGAAGAGGCCAGGTTCTTAAATGTAAATATGCACCACTTTAATGACAATGTAGCAAAAAATTGTTGTGAATTTTTTTTTGGAAAAATAAATAAATAAAGAATACCAGTCACAGCAGCAATCGTTCTCCATTTACTTTAGTTCTCCAGTAATTAGTTACATTTACTATTTTCATATAGAATCGCATAGTATCATTTCATTTAAAGGCTTTATACTTGCAGCAGAACTGTGTGTTTCAGCTTTGGTAAATATTTCCATGGATATGCGTAATTGACACTGGGAACATGTCCCACCACTTTTTGCCATGGACGATTTTGTCCTCAACACTTTATGAAGGCCTTTCCTCTTTTGAAAATGATGAAAAATAACTAGCAGCAGGGATGCATCAAATACAGAGAAGTTGTTGAGCAGGAGTTTTCTTTTCGTTAGCATTGTTTAATGAGGTGTTTTTTTGTTGGGTTTACTACTGTATATGTTGTGCTATCATCAGTGGCGGATCCTGTTCTACAGAAGCGATGTTCTCTCCTACACAGTTTTACACTCCAGAGACATCACATGATAAAATGTATACAAATTCATGCCTGCTCCTGCTATAAAATACATCCACTGATATATTTTTTGTTAAAAATCTGAAATAATTGCATAAATATTTTCTCTTTTATTGTTATTTTGTGGGATTACACCCTGAAATCGTTAAAACCTGAAACCTAGCAAAAGTGTTATTTTATTTTAGATTTAGATTTGTATTTCTTCTTATATTTAGTTGTGCATATATCCAAATGTCCACCTGAGGATGGCATCCTAATAACACCACGCAAACAATCGCTTGGTTTCTTCAAATATTCTCTCTGCCATAGATTCCACTTCATTTCAATTGGTGTGTGAAGTGATAAACAGTCGAAATAATGTCCCTGAAGTGCCGTAATCTGCTTAGAGGGAGAAGATGGGTGAAGAGCGGCGTTAATTTCATCAGAAAGCTGACTGACTGAATACTGGTGCCTGACGTTTCAGTCTGCTGGAGGAAAAATGACCTTCCTCTTCATATCATTATACACCAAAAATACTCCCACAACTCCTCCTAATGAGAAAACTCCATTACACCCCACACAAAACCACTGAAACAAGTGTGTCTGCATGTGTGTAATGGCGATATGCACGGATGGGGAGTAGATAACGAGATAATTATGTTTATGGTGACACGCCGTGCCCGCTAAACCTCAAACATTTGTGGTTACACCACAGCTCCCACAATGCACCACTGGCCGCCTGCTCTGGCCTACGACCTCTGCTTTGTCACAGAAAAACATTAGAAGTTGCGAGACGTGGCTCACTACTCCCTCTTTGGCAGACGCGTTCCTCCTTTGATTTAGTTCAATTACTCTGCTTTTTTTTAAATAATTCAAGACCACTGAAAAATGCAGAGACCATTGCTTCAGTGTTAACAAGGAAAGCTACTCTACGTGCATGGAACCATCATGTGCGCTGGGTATGATGTCATGGGTAATTTATGACGGGACACCTTGTGGAAGCAGAAGGGGAAATGTTTGGTGGTCAGCTCAGCCAGCTCCAGACAGGGCACCTGTTTCTACACCTGCGTTAAACCAGGTGAGCTATTTGTCAACGTTTGCTCCGATATCATATTAATGAAGTTGGGAATGTGCAGTTATGAATTATGAAGGTGACAGGCCTAATTCTGCAATAGTTGTATTACAGGGTTTCTGGGGATGCGTCTGCGAACACACGTGCGTCACCGTGCCGAACGTCAGGATTTTGAAGGCTCTAAAGCTTCAGGTGGTTACTAGGATTTATTTAGCCCCATCACACACCCCAAACTTTAATTTGATTTATTGATCATTTTAAAGAGAAGATTACAGAGGCTTGAACTTTGTTTTTCTTCCCTGAGATTGGCTAACATTCTCCAGCTTTAATGGTTTCTTCGGGGTTATTGACTGATATATTATCCTCTGACTCTGAGAGCCAAGGTTTTCCGATGGTCAATTACTCTACCACTGTGCAACAGGATAGAGAAAAGAGAAAGACAGAAGGGGAAAGTTTCTTTCAGGGGTCTGGTGGTAAAAGACTGTTGTGTTTTCTTTCCTCTCTTGGCTGAGCTATGACCAAAATCAATTGAGAAGCAAACATCTAATCGATAACTGTTTGACAGAGCTATTAATCTGTTTACCGTTCATTGTAATAATGCAGTCACGCTGATTTTTTTTTGCTATTTTTATAATTTGTTTATCCTTTGCCATTTCTAGCATGGCACTGAATGTTATTTTTTCATACTTCTCATTGTCCTGGGTTCACAGAGCCAGACTTTTGCATTAAATCTGGATATTTAAGTTGAAGGAGATGGATGGTTTAAGTTTCAAGGAGATTATTAACAATAAACTGTTGCAGAAAACATAACATAATTACTTTGTACCGGTCAGTTTTGGATATTTAATTGTGTAACTAATTACCTTCGTCATCATATTAACTCGCTTAAAATTCATTTTTAAAAACACAAAGAATATACTGTTAACATTACTGTTAAGTGTAACTTTAGGAAACCTCAAAATAAATAGGCTATGCATTATATTGCTTAACTTCACTTGTTTTTAAAGCAATTGCTTTTTTTTAGTGCTTGTTTTTATTTGAAATGTATTGTTGGCCATAACATGAAGATAATGATCGGATTGGCCATTTCGAAAGCTTCCAAATTAAGGTGCTTTATTGTCATTGATAGTTCCATGAAGATTAGATTATTAAAATGTTCTTCACACTAAGAGGGATAAAATGGCTCTTTTAAGAAATGTTCACTGAAAGTAAGAAACCAAAAATGGTTCTTTTATGGCATGGCTGTATGTGAAAACCCCCTTTTGGAATTTTTAAGAGTGTTAAAGTGTACTGTATTTTCCCAATTAATATTTCTAGGCAATAACACAGGAAACTATGTGTTTTATAGACATTTGATCTCAGACAATAAGATTTCATAATGCATGACTTTTAATTGTTACTAAATTGTCACATAAACTTCAAATGTCAAGTGAAGGTCAGAATTTATCTTCCTTTTTGCGACTCCAGTATGCTTTGCAAACCTTGCAAATGACTATTTATCTATTACGTGGGGCTTGTCCGGTCTTGTTTGTTGCATTATAGTCGTATACAATCAGTATTTAGACGCAGTTAATTCTTTCATAAAGGGTAAAGCACTCGATTCTGAATAATTCATACAGCACAGGGGCCTATTAAAATGTACATGTTACAACCTTGTGATCTGACATACAAGAAAACCAGGCAATTTATGGTCAGTGCCTTTATGCTTTCAGCATCTGCTGCTCCTTTGGTAGGGTTCCCAGGACTCGCCCTCCTGCAAGTTCTTGAGTCTTCTAAAAGGTCTCCCACATTAATCTTTCTTTTAATGTATTTCATTGAGATAAGGAGTGAAAACCCCTGAGGAGAAGGGAAATGGGAGATGCAGAGATACAGAATGTTCCAGAGGGTTGGTGGCCAGACTAATGGAGCTCTATAGGAGGTTTGCTGTAGACCCCCGGTCAGCTCACAACATGTGATAGAAATGAGCGCAGCAAGATAACAAATTTTACCGCAATTGTGGCCGTGTACTTGGTGTGTAATGGGTCTTTGACCCACCTTTGGCCCAGTGGACTCTCATACACACTGTCACACTCTCACTAGTTTAATTTATCCACTAACAGTGTCCAACAGTAAACATACATGCATCACAGGATAATTCTGGGGGTTTTTTGTGTTTTTTTTTCTGAGCATTTCCACCAACTCAAACAGTGCACTGCATTTAATAGCATTCTGTGATGGAAATGGCATTTAAAAATATAAATATATTTATATTTAATATTTATTATATTTAATATTTAAATAATATTTTCAAGGTTTTTGCATAATTTGACAAAATTATAGCTTAATGTGCATTGAAAATTCCCAGTTGACAAGTGTATACTATATATTTCTTTATTTTACTTTTTATGTTTCTTTTGACCTCTGTTTCTTTGGTAAACAACAAGGGATTTTTTTTTTTTTTTTTTACAGAAAAACACTTAGTCAAGAGCAGAGCAATTCGTTCTGTTGGAAAAATGGTGGAAAATCAACCCCTGGGACATAAGTTGAAAAAACACCCGCATACATTTATGTAAACACGTGTACTCAAATACTGCTACACATGCATTTGTCACAGGTGCACCCATAAACAGGATCTGTGCAAACGCTGCGAGAACAAATCGCACAGAAATCTAAACATCAGATTTATACAAAGACAAACACCCATGCGCACACACACACACACTCACACAAATGCAAGATGATATTTGGAGCGTTAGAGCCAGCAGATATTGTTGCCAGTGGACAGTGCTTTAGAAGATCACTGGTGCCCTCTGCTGCTGGTTAAGTGTGTAGAGACAGTCAATAGGCAGAACCCAGGGGGGAGAGAGGCATTTAAACCGTGTCCAAGCTCATGAGATACTGAAAGGTCATTCTTTCACACGAACATAATAAATGGTGTAGAATTAACTAGGGCATTTTGATCAGTGAATAATCGAAGGGTGAGTTCACTAAACCGCTATGCCACTTGCAGTAGCCTATTTCAATGCACAAACCTGCATCTAACTGACTAGCCACACACCATCACTAACCAACCTACTATCTAGTTTTACCAGGTGCTAAATGCACGGAAATGGTGAGTATGTGAGTACTGTGAGTGTTTTAATTAAACTGTCCCAATAATGCTATTAAGTTTCTAATTTTGCTTTGAAGGTCTCCTACAATAGGTTTACTTGCTTCCAAGGTCAAAAAACACTTTCATTTACTCATAATATTCACTGCAGAATCACCTCTTTTCTTACAGTGTCTGAAACAGATAGTTCAAGACCAATATATATCGTTCAATATATATATATATATATATATATATATATATAATTACAGCTGCTGTCGATTATATTGCTGCTGTTGTAGATTACTGCAGAGCAAGTACAGGAATGTGCAATGTGTATATATTTTTTGTATCAGTATTAATATTGGTGATTGTGGTAGATGCTTTAACTTCACCATAGCTACAAAAGTCATTCTCCACTGACAGCTTTAAAACTGTAATCAGAGACTATACTGTAGCACCAACTTATGAAATTGACCTTATAAAGAAGCTGAATGGAAGTCTCCAGATCAGAACAGTGTCCTCAGCGGTGAGTTACATCTCCTATTCTACAACATTTGAGGATTGATCAAAGCAGCTCTGTGATTACCTGCACTTTAGATTATCTCAGTGTCTGCTTCACTTGTGCCCCCCTTTTTCTGCTGGAAGCAGGGACGTTTTGAGACATCCTGCAGATTTATAGCACTTTATTTTATAGTCATGTTCCCCATGTACATACTATGTTCTTATTATAGTAGTTGCAATAACTGGGTAATAACTAGGTACTAACCCTGAAGCTATACCTTAACCCATGTAATTACCTTATAATACCCAATACTTTCTTAGCACACTGTAAGTGCACATACTGTAAAATAAAGTGTTACCAAATGTTGTTTAAGGAGAACGTCCAATGTAGCAGCTTATCTTACTGAGATTGGCTGAGGTTCAGAGAAACATTTGGATGGTGCCACCTGCAACATATGCCTTCTTTGGCATCAAACAAGTGTACAAGAAAAAAACATTTTTACTTAAAAGCAGAAAATAAAGCAAGAAAGTAAATACTGTAGGCTACAACATCAACAGATCATTTACCTATTTAGATCAAATTCGTATTAATCCACTATTATGAGTGTTTTGTTGCTTTTAAACAACAGTTCAATCAAAAATAATTTAAATATTGGGTAACAGTAACTTTATTGGATAACTTTATCTATTTTTTGTCCTGCCAAATAAATAGTTCAAACAAATCCACAGCAGAATTAACCGTTGAGCATGTCTTAGCAACATGTCAACACACAGAGGCGGTCAAACATAGAAACAGTCACTTATTTTGATATCCAAATGAATCAGTGTTTTTGAACGAATCAAATAAGTGATTCAATGACTTACTTAAAAGCTGTCTTCGAAGGACACACACGTCATCGAGGCTGTCTCATTTCAGAAAAACAACCTTTATAAAATGCTGTCAATTGAGCTTGGCACAAGTTAAACCTGGAAACATTTGTTTAGAGAGGGCCCTAAAGATAGAAAAATACAATTTTACCCTCTGAAAAATCTGTCTGAAGCAGTATACGACAACTTACTGGACCTTTTTTCGTAAGTATGATTTGTCTTTGTCACAGTAGGCACAGCCAGACAGAGAACTAGCTTTTGATCTGTCATTTAAACCGCGCCTTATATCCTCACTCCCTGTCCCACCATTTCACCTTAGCTTCTTTTGCCCTCATTTGACACTTCAGTGTCTTTTCCTCGTCTTTGTTCCTCCGGCAGTCTTTGAAAGTGACAGAGTCATGAACTCTGCTACGGTTAAACTTTGTGGAGTTCACTGTTTGGACAGTTCTATATAAATAAGTCATATAGATCTGGAACAACATGATGAATAGTAATGATTTTCATTTTAGGGTGAACTAATCCTGTAAAAGAAAAAAAAAACATCCTTTATCTGTCTTTTCCGCTTGTTCTAGACATCAAGTGTGTGTTAATCTGAAAGCACTGCTCAAATTGGTTTGAAAGTGTGAAAAAAGATGGGTTTCTTGAAGATGTGCAAATTGCCTGGTGTATTTCAGAGAATACGTTTTACTGTTTTGGAAAATATGAATTTGCTATATAAGTGAGTAATTAAAAGCTGAATTGTCAGCATTGTCACTCCAGTCTTCAGTCAGTGTCACGTGATCCTTCAGAAATCATTATAATATGCTGATTTGGTGCTCAAAATTTAAGGGGGTCCTATTATGCTTTTTCAACTTTAATTAGTTTATAACGTTGCTGTTTGAGTATGAAAAAGATCTGCAAGGTTACAAAGCTCTAAGTCTACTCTACTCCAAAGGAGATGTTTTATTTAACAGAATTCATACACTTTCCGAGAACAAGGCTGCAAACTTAGAGTGGTTTAAATTTATTTTAAACTTTATAACCCCAACGTTTATTTGTATGCTGCACATTTCATGGAGAACAGCTTCCAGAACCAGTACAATGCAGGCTACTCACAAAAGCTTCTGAAATGGAGAAGTTCCCTCTTTGTTGGGACAATCTGCTGTTTGTGGATTTGTAGACCTAGTTGCGTTTTCTATTAACAGTCCCCAATTATAAGTTTTATGTTTGTGTTCACATGTAACTCCTGTTCCATGTTTTCTGTTCAACATCAGACTGTGATGTAAGCACGTATGAGTACGAAAGAAAGCGTACGTGTTTGTCATGTGGTATTTTTAAAAAATCTATCAAATTGACTCTACAACTAGAAATAAAGTGGGGGAAAATGTAAAAAAAAATATTACATTTCATGGTGAAACCATGACTTAAAAAGATTATGATTCTATCCTCTACTATGCCTTCTACTTATTATTCTTCCCCTGTAGAAGTAGTGCTAATAGATTTGGTCTTGAGACAAATTATTGTCAGATGAAGATCCCAGAGTGGCATTAAAACCAAAGAGGAAATGTCATAAGGCCATATGAAGACATCAATGCAGAACTCATTATAAGATAATCATGGAAAATCTAAAAACCTATCCAAGTCTGATGGCAGTTACCAAAATTAAAGACGGCATTGTTCAAAATATAATATAGACTAATTAAAGTGGCATCATAAATCCACATTTAATTAGATCCAAGCTTATTGGATTGGAACTTAAGAATTAGATTCATTTTTGTGACTCTGCAACAGGCAAATCTCGCAGTTTCAACTGCCAAATCGCTATTGTTGGCATTATCACATTTGTCAAATTATTGTTTTCTGCTCCGTCCAGAGTTACACGAGTGGCCCATGTTGAGTTATTCAGGATCTCCAGGATTTCCATCCCATTTAAGATTAGCAGAGGCGTTCTGTTTGGGATTAGGTGCTCCTCCACAAACGGGCCTCCTGACGCCTGCAGATAAGTTCCCTGCCGGAAAGCATGTGTCACATAAATAAAACAAATTGGGAAATTGCTTTTTTTTTTTTTTGGTGCTGTTGTTGGATTTTCAAGTTTTAAGTTTTCTTTGTACCCACCTCAACTGCACAGAGTATGGCTTTGATTGAGTGAATGTAAGAAGATTCGGATAGACGAGTGTAAAGTTACTTTGCAAGCGATGTCAGAATACAGAAAAGCAGAATACTTGTTTGTGGTTAAATCCAGAGGTGGTTTCTTGGGTGGCAGATACTTTTGTGCTGGGAAATATATTCCAGTGTTTTCTTCTTCTTTTTTTCATTCATTGACATTTATTAACATTCTCAAGAACTGCATAGGCCCAACAACATGTAAAAGTATCAATAAGCTTAACATTAATGTCATGGCCTATACTTAATTAAGCATCTTGAGATATTGTGCTTCTAAATACTGTAATTTATATCCCTTTAACTTTCTTTTTTTATTAAAAATGTCTGAATGGTCAGTGTGAATGTTTGAAGATGTACTCTATGTATTCATCTTAAAATGTTTTTTTCTTCTGAAATGTTCTGCCCCACAGAGCTTGTAAGAAGCCAGTCCTTTCCTCATTCAGACCTCTCATAGCTGCCGGCAAAAGTCTCGAAAAGAGGGATGGAGGGTTGGGGGAAAACCTGTGCATGAGCTCAAAGACTTATGAACCGACACCATTCCCAGAAAACAAGAACTCAACAGCTTCACAGTGTTTTTTTTGCTACTAGGATGCTGCGATAGACTCATCCATTCTTGTTTTATCTTAAAAATCACAAGAAAACACAAATCACATGGTCTATGCATCATAGCACAAGTGCAGATGATTGAAGAAGTGTTTTGTTTTTATTTAAAAAAAAGAAAAAAAGAAAGAAATTAATAGGCCAGTTGTATCAGCAAGGATGCATTAAATTAAACAAAAGTGGGAGTAAGGACATTAATGTTAGAAAAAGTTTTTGGTAGCACTTTATTTTACAGTCCTGTTCTCCATGCACATACTATGTACTTATTATAGTAAATACTTTACAATAACTTGGTAATAACTAGGTACTAACCCTGAACCTGCCCTTAAAGGGGTCATATAATGGTACATGCACTTTTACAAGTTGATTGCACTGAAATGTGTGTTGGCAGTGCCTGTACACAACCATCATAAAATGATAAAAATCCATCCATGTTTTTTTTTAAATCTCATATGTTTTACCCTGTCTCAAATTGAGCTGTTTGGTTTTGTGACGTCACAAAATCGACGCCCCTCCCACGATTGTTGATTGACAGCAGCCTTTCAACACAGACCCGCCCTCGCTCGTGAGCTGTCAATCATAGTCCGCGCGTCATTGTTGATATACGCTGGAGCACTGTCTATGAGCAGAATGGCGTCTAAGCGATTGTGGTGTTCTGTTCTTCGGTGCAATAAGGAACACAGCAGTCATTTTAATGTTCCTAGATCAGAATCGCTGAAGACGCAGTGGCTGAGTTTTGCTTTAGAAGGGAATATTCCCCAGGACAATTTTTTTTTTTTTTGCGCAAATAATTTTTCACCAGACTGCTTTACAAACGAAGGTCAGTATAAAGCTGGTTTTGCTAAGAAGCTGCTCCTGAAAAAAGGATCTGTACCAACTATTCGTGTTCCTGCTGAACCTAAGTGTAAGAAGTAAGTGTAACGTTTTATTAATCTTTATATTAATCTTTGCAAATCGCTAGCAGCACGCTTCACAATGAATGCGGCTAATGTTTATACTAAGGGTACATTACGACATGTTTTCTATGTACGACGTTCTCAATATAATTCATAATAATGAAACGCGTTGTTATTAAAAAATGTGTACACAGGTGTTAAAGTTAACGTGATAATACTACACTAAGCTTACTTTTGTATATAACGGTGTCTGTTACTGATTAAGAAGTAATGTAAAAAAAAAAACAGTTATAACTGCATGAACATGAATGGTAACAATACCTACAAAATACTGTTTACATCCTGCAAATGAATATGATTCAAGACTATAAATACTCGAATTGATGTTTTTCAATATTACGGCAGAATAAGTTATGTAATCTGATCACTGCTTTTGTATAGGCAAGCACATCTGAAGACGTGCTTGCCTATACTGAAGGGGCGGGGTGAGCAAAGCTCATTATCATTTAAAGACACATGCACTTAAACGGAGTGCTGAAAACAGAGGTGTTTTTGACCAGGTAAAATTTGTGTTGTCTTACAATACTAATGAGAATTTTTAATTAAAGTATATTACAAACTTTCAATTTAGACCCTACAGAATCATATTAGCTTGTACAAAAATGGCATTAAATGACCCCTTTTAACCTTACCTTAACCCATGTAGGTACCTTATTCTTAGGTAGGTACATTTTAAGTGTCAGGATCCTGTGTTTTATTTGATGTTTTATATTAAATATTAAGAATAAGAATATTACAGTTTTTACTGTATTTTAATCAAATTCAAATAAATGCAGCCTTTGTAGCATAAGAGACTTTAAAAAACTCAAATATTTGAACAGTTATATAGAACAGTTACTATATATGGAATTTTTGGGGGATGATCTGAGGCTTGTGATGAAAATCATGAGGATAAATAGTTTCACACAAAACTTTGAGTATGGATTAATGAGTGTGTAGGGGGCAAAATGTTCAAAGTGGATTGTGTATAAGAGATTGTGATAGAGTGTGAGGTTCAGTAGCTGTGGTCTAATTGGCACCATCCATATTAGGGATGACAGTCAGACACTGGTCTGGTCCTGAGCAGAATTCCAATGCGACACTTACGTGCCAAAAAAGCAGTTCCCCTGAGATATCAGGGAATGATGTTTAGCCCTCAGACAGACAAATGTATATCATCTGCCTTTAAACAAACATTATAATAGAGTTTGAACCATGCAGATGAAGGATTTCAACATTTATTTATTACTTAAAAATAAAACAAACAAATCAAGTTTTTAAGTACAGTATGTGCGTTGGGAAGCCATTTGTGAAATGGAGATAAGAAATGGACCAGAATGGACCAGGTCTTTCAAACTGAAGCTTTAACTATAAACCATATATTCTGATGCAATCCATAGTATGATAATATGATATCAGTTTTCTCTCTTATCAACAATTTTGTCCAAGCACATTTTTTTCCCTCTAACAAAACACCGAAAAACATTTGTCATTATAGCACACATTGTAAATTGGCCTCCCTAGCAGTTCCCATGTAACTGTGTCCTTTGACTTAAAAGTACCCCAACACACACACACACACACACAGCCGAACACCTGTTTCATTATTATCAGGAGAACAAGGACATAATGGAGTCTTTTTTCGGGAGGACTACAGAAGACATTGTAATTACTGAATGCTTTGATTACCTTTCGCTCAGCTCATTTTGAATGCTAGTTCAATATCTATTACTTTGAACATTTTATAATGGCCCCTAGTCGCTCTCACAGTAAATGGAAGAGGTTAAAGAAGACAATAGTCGCCGATCTTGCCACTCAACTTCTCTACTCTCACGCCTATCGATTTCGGTGGTGGCGAGCAGATTGACTACCTCGGGAAGCCACAAGTGCAGGTGGAGCACAAGCAGTTACGTGGTGAACGAAGGCTGAATAACAAGTATACACTTCCCTATCTTAATATTAGCTTTGCTTGCCGTTTTCACAGCTAAAGGCCCCACAGGGTTTGATTTTATTTTCTCCCCAAAAACTGAATAGCAACAAACTGAATCACAGTACAGCATGAAATTTCCCTGATCCCTGAGGTCAATGCGTGCAGATTGAATTTGAGGTAGTTTGATCTAACATTTAATTCCCCGGTTTCACAGACAAGGCTTAAGCCTATACCAGAATAATGTTTGAGCTGTTTTAACTGAAAGAAACTTGCACTTACATTTATTAAAATATGTCAGTGTCATTGTTTCGTCTCAAGATGCACATCAGTAATGTTTTTTTTTTTTAATAAGGCACATTTATAAAAAGTACTGAAATGTGAACTAAAGCCTAATCCTGGCTTAATCTATCCCTAACCCTGTCTGTGAAACCAGGCCAATATATTTTAAAACACTGGAGATTTATAAAAGAATGCCTAAATCTATATTACTTATATTTTTGGAGTATAAAGGTACATTGTTTGTTAAGAGTTTGTGAAATGCCAACATTGATTAAATAAACCATAAATTAGTGTTTATTTTGAGTAAGTACTTAAAGGAATAGTTGTCAAGTTGTTTCAAACCTGTATGAATTTCTTTCTTTGCTGAACACAAAAGAAGATATTTTGAAGAATCTCGGTTCTACAAAGTTGAAGAACCTCATTGATTTCCATAGTTTTCCTCACTATGGAAGCCAATGGGGTCCATCAACTGTCTGGTTACTGACTAATATATTATTTTGTGTTCAGCAGACGAAATAAAATTCACAGGTTTGAAATATCTTGCTATATCAAAAATATATAGTGACATTATTTTATCAAAGTCAGGAGCCAGTCATTGAGAAAAGATTAGAAGTGCTGGACAGAGTCGACCCTTACATTTACTGCTACAATAATTAGTATTCAATATTTTATTCCCACCATTATAATAATTCAGTATGTAGAAACTGATTTATGTCTGTCTATATTCGAAGCAGTGGGATTGCCACTCAACATCAAGCATACTTCAAGTTTCCTTCAGCCGTGACAAGTCAAATAAAATTACAGGATTACTAGGGAACTTTTCCTAGGGACAGAGGCAATGTGGGTAAAATGGAGATACCGTGTGTTAAAGTAAGAAAGAGTGAGCTAGAGAGAAAAAGAAGAAATTTCAGAGGAACCCAGGGGTTGATGTTGTTCAACACCTTGTAAGAAGATAGTCCCATGCCCATGGCTTTACCCCTATTTTGCATGAATTATGTTGTCAAGGCCTGGAAGAGGCAATCCGATTCTGTTCATCATTCTGAGATTATTTCCAGTTGTCTCTGAAAGCCACAGGCAGGGCAGTTTGAAAGAGTCGCTTATTAAACCTGCACCAAAGGGGAGGAGCTGAAAGGCAGGAGCAGACTCTTTTTTTTTTTTTTTTGAATGGCTCTTCTGACAACGTAATTTGCACTCTGTAATTAACTGTCTCTCCTGCTCACCCCCCACCCCTTTCTTCACCGTTCTTGCACCCCCCTCTCCGCACCAGAGGTTAGTGCATGACAGTTCCAAGTCTGTGAATTAGGTCTGTGTTGCCCCGGTAACAGGTCTTTATCAAAGACCAACACACTGAAGTAGGAGGAAAGCTGATGTCTAAACGAAGAGGATTTTTTACCCTCCCCTTTTATATATTTCTCTCTTTTGCTCTTTTTGTGTTTTTGGTGCGCACACAACGCTACTCCGAAAAGCATGAAATGCGATTCAGTGTCACAAAATATGAAATATTCTGACTGAGCAAAAAAAAGATTAAAATATGAATACAACTTAAAGAAGAAGAAGAAAATGTTGTCCCAAATTTTTTTATACAAAATAATATATATACATACAGTATATATTGGATAATTATTGCAGTGGTTATTATGTTTCTAGCATATGTTTGGCAACAGTTCTTCTAACCCTGTAGCTTTTAATTTCTTAAACAACCAAGACACGTCATGGCCATATTCCAGGATGACAATGTCAAGATTCATCAGGTTCAAATTGTGAAAGAATGGTTGGGAGGGAGCATGAATAATTATTTTCTCACATGAATTGGCTTCCAGACCTCAAATGGATTGAAAGTCTTTGGGATGTGCTGGAGGAAACTTTACAGAGTGCTTGACTCTTGCATTGTCAATACAAGATCTCGGCCAAAAATGTATGCACCTCTTGATGGAAATAACACCACAACATTTATTTCCATCAAGAGGATAATATATACATATATTATTATACTTATTTCCATCAAGAGAATAATATATACTGTAGATCATAATTTGATTACAAATATAAATGTGGGGCCCATAGTGGTAAAGCATAGATGGCCTATGAGCAAATGGTTCAGATCCAACCTGATGGCTTAAATTATACACCTTGTTTTCACTATAGACATTAAA
>JARPMJ010003260.1:0-96887 GCA_033366665.1 Phoxinus dragarum | reverse complement strand
CTCGAGAGAGGAACCATTGTCAAAAAAATGTTGTCCACCACTCTTGTTCATCCAAAACAAACTACAATATAGACTCAAGGTGTTAAATACCGGAATTATCCTTTAATATACATACATTTTATATTGTATGATGTTGTAACCCTTTTATTAATCTTATTTGGGTTATTCTAGTGTGATAAATTATTGATTTTGGAGTGGATGATAGCCGATTGCGAGCCCTGTAGAATCCGATGTGACTGATTAATTGTGTATTGAAATCCCCCGGATTTGGTCAGTTTTTTTTTTTTTGAGATTCTGGAATAAGCTGTGATCCTGAGATGGCGAGCCTCCCAGTTGAAAAGTCCTAAAAGAGACAATAAATCCTGTGATTCATTGAGTGATCAGTGCCTTAGCTGACCTCACAAGTGGAAGCAGTAGCGGTTTTAGGCACGGGCGAACCGGGCGGCTGCCCTGGGCGGCATTTTTTCATGTCACATGGGGGGCGGCACGAGCTGTTAAAAAAAAAAAAAAATCCTCTGTTTTCTATTATATATCATTTCAATTATTGGCAAATTTGCGCCCCTGCTTGCTGAGAAGGTGCCGTCTGCCATGCACAGAAGCTATGTAAAGGGGGTCTCCAACACGTCGCTCGCGAGCCAGTAACGTTAGCTGATTGGAGGTTAGCTCGCCAATAAAGTTTGATTTATATGTTCACATATCGCGTCTTTTCGCGTTCGAGTTCGGGAAGCCTTATTTAAAGGCTGAAATATGTGAGGTTTATCTTTTTATAAAACCTTTTTTGTAAAAACTTTATTTGAACGTGTACAGATAACATAAAAGACAATCCTTTAAAATCTGCCCATCATCTTTAATGTTATTATTTTAATGTTTATGTAAACAAAAAGTGCACATTGATGCTAATTTTATGTGTTATTTGCTGGGTTTCGACATAAAACTTGGTGAATTTATTTCAATTAAAAAAAAAAATTGATGGGGGTCTCGCCCAGGGTGTAATTCAATGAACCGCCACTGAGTGGAAGTCATCCTAAGTGGTATTTCTCAGCAATTACCTCAACACTGAGTATTGTACAGAGCTGATTGTTGCACTACAGACATTTTTTGCATTACACCATACCAAGAGACTTTTATATTTGTTGGATTCATCGTTTGGATTCATGGACTTTTTGTTTTGCACACAAACCCACGATTGTTCCATTGACAGAGAACTGTTTATCTACAGTGAATTACTGTCAAGTTTTGTATTGTTTTCAGTTAAATTGTTATTTTTCTTGAAGTAATCTGTTATTTGAATTGTATTATTTTTTGGGGGGTTAAAGGTTCTAATTCAACCAAACTAACAAGAAACAAAGCTCCAAAAAATACTATAATAAATTAGAATCCGAGAAATTATATAAAAATAAAATTTTATCTAAGTCTATCAGAAACAAATTGATATACAAAAACACGATTTTAAAGGTGCTGTATGGAGTTTTTCTACTAAAATGAATCAATTTTTTATTACCTGTGTGTGAAGGGGTTGTAATCTCACAATAAAATGATCCACTTGGCGGATTTTGCTATTACCTCTGAAAGCAAGTATTCCTATTTCTATGTGATGCTCCGGGTCGGATTTGCCGCGAAATCCAGTGACGTGACTGAGACCTGCATGCGCGCTCCTCTCGCCTCGTCTACTGACTTTGCACTCAACAGCGACGACACTGCAACTTTATGACATGGAGTCTGCTAATACTAGGAAACGACCAGCACAACACAGACTCAACACAAACTCCACATAATAATAAAAAACAAAAGATAGCACGCGCACGAGCACTCGCTTGTAAACGTATTGGTTGCAATCTAAAACATCACCGCTAGATGCCGCTGAAAACTCCATACAGCACCTTTAAATACCAAAGTAAATAAATATAATACGAATAGATATAATTAGATCAAGTAACCATGAAGGAGCTCAAAATCTACATTTCTTAAAGGGAAAGAGAAAGAGACAATTCCATTGTTTTATACAATTGTATTGTTTATTGTTATTTAATTTCATATTACATTTATTTTCAATTTTCCTGAAAAGTAAAAGGAAACCTTCTTGGTAAAAGTCATTTTCCTGGTCTGTCTGGTTTTTGTGTTAATGTGTTTTACCCTCATTTTTGCCCTCTGTAGCGAACCTAACATTCTGGTCCATAGCGTGTATCCTGACATACTGATGATACACACAGAAAGAGAGTAGCTACGGTACACTACATAGCGCTACCTGTTACACAAGCGGTCATTTGTATTTAAACCGTTATACATTAAAATTATAAGGTTATGTCAATGATACATCAAATTATAAGGTTATGTTATTTGCTACAACTTATGTCTATTTTTAATGAGTCAGCCCATACGGAAAAAATATATATTTTTTCCTGGCCAAAATATATTTTAAATATATTGTAAATATATGTTGTCAACAGTGAAGTTTGGTTAAAAATATTTTTGAAAGTGAAAATATAATTTTGTTTCAACTTTCATGTTCCAAAATATATTTCAAAATGTATTTCAAATGCAAGAAAATACATTTCCAACCGTACAGTAGCCTACATTTAGACAAAATACAAATGTGGATGGAACAGCATAACTTAGCTATCAAAACTATATTTCGTATCCATAATTGAAATGTTTTAGTTTAATTTTAAACCCTTACAGGAAAAAAACATTAATTTAATTAGTTTTCCGCATGTTGTTCACTTCACATGTCTTCCCAAAAAAATACAGAGTGACTGATCACAACAGTCAGAAGAGAAAAAAAGACAAATTTACTCGATAAAAATCCTAAAAGCCTTGTAATCAGCCTCCCAAATGTTATTTTTTTATTAGCCTACATATTTATATTTTTATTACTTGTTAGATTGTTTGCAGTTTTGTAATTTAATACAAGTGTAATATAACAATCATAGCGTTTAAATGTATATCAAATAAAAAAATATATTTAAATATAAAAAAGGGCTGGATTTACGATGTAACGAACTTAATAACTGCGTCATCATTTGCGCACGTACTTTTGGAGCACTGCGCATGCGCCTCTTTTTGCTGTAACGGTCAACTACCAGCGACTCAGCGAGAGTTCCCAGGGAAAAAGGTATGTAAAAGCTATACACATTACGTTCTAGTCATCATTTAGAATATGTTAATTGTCACTTTATGTATATTATGTTGTATTTTTAAGGTTTTTGAAACTTTATTTTTCAGTTGAATTCCCTGTGTGGTTTATTTGCTCTCAATCTCCTAGGCCTAACTTACTGAGGTAAAATCTAAGATAGCGTTACGTTTTTAAATTCCATTGCTAGTTGTTTTTAATTTGAACACTTAGCAAAAACGTAATATTTGTAAAACTTTTTTACAGACGAGGGAATGTCGTACAGTATGTTTAGACGGAGGCGCCAGAACTGAACGATATTTCTACAAGTATCCAGTCAATTTTAGGGATTTTTCTCAGTATATATTTTCGTTTTTGTGCTCCACTATCGTATTTTCTCTCGGGCATTTTGCCGCTTAAATGTCGTCTAGCAATAGCAGTGACGCAAATGAAAATGATTGACATGATTTGAACAGTAGCTGATTGGACAGATGTTACCTTAATGTCACATCTATCCAATCACCTGATTTTTTCATGTTTTTTATGGGCCAATGAGAGTCTATTTTTGTCTATTCTTGAGTACCTATAGAGTAGTATTGCATCCTTCATATCTCCAAAAAGTCTTTAGTTTTATTATATTTATAAAAGAAACATAGGCTGTACTGAGTCTTTCCGGAAAAAAACGAGCTGTTGGAGGCGTGTCGTGTGGGCGGAGCTAAAGAATCACGAGTGCGCACAGCTTTTGCGTTGAGAGCGTCTGGAAGCTGTGACATCATTTACCGTGAGGAAAAAAACGTTATCCAAAACAAACCATGACTAACAATCAGATTCAGCCGTACATTTATGATCCAGAATCAGATCCCGAGGCTGAAATTAAACGCGAGCAGCAGCAGCAACGACTACAGCAGGACATCTCTATGTGGTGTGCACTGGAACTGTATAAATATGCTTAGCGGTTTTTGTCAATGACTAATTTCCACTTTATGTCGTCGTATTATTATTTTTCTTTAAAGGTGTACATGTGGGAAGTGCAGTTTGATGCCGACTGAGGCGGAAAACGTTTGCTGCCAAGAAATAGAACCGGTTATACTTATGTCTTGAAATGCATTATAATGTGTAAAGGTGTAGTTTGTAAGACTTAATATGATTAGCATACAATTAGCTTACTAAATGTGCAGGGTTGTCTTGCCCTGGCAACCAAAAACACACTTCTTTGGTGACATTGTTTATTTCTTCAAGTCCTGTGACTGCAGCGGTCGTCGGTCTGGACAAAACTGCTGTTGCTGTCCTGTTCATTTCAGCTCTCCGACCCATCGCCACTGTACGTTTGACGAAAAATCAATGCCAATAAGAACCGAGCGCACAACTGATGCTGGCGCGCGCGGGTAAATGACTTCCGCAAGAGGATAACAGATCTACACGCGAGGAAGCGGGAACTAGGGAGCTCATTCAAACCCCGCGCGCGCGCATGACATCTCCTCTGCACAACAATACAAGCCCTCACGCGCCCATGATCATTCGCCACGCTCTCACACGCATGATCTGCTCTCGCCTGCCGCTTTTTCTCGCTCGAACCATAGAAATACATAATAAAGGCTAGATGTCTTACAGCTCTAACGTCATCACCGGCGGCCATCTTGTCACAGGCAAGCTTTCTGGCGGGCTCTGTGGTACCTGATGTAAGGTGAGTGATCTGCACGAACACAAATACTTTTTATCTCGCTGATATACAAACGGTTTGGTTTCTTACAATCATAATTAACGTGGCTATAATTCTGGATGCTTGAACTTCAATTAAATAGGTTTTAGACACCAATAACGATTTTATGACAACTAATCTTTTGTCTAAATTACAATCTTTGTGGATGTGGTTGTAGTTATTAGCTGGCTAATAATGGTCTAAAGTACTCGTATTTCATTCTATATTGATCTGCTTTTGCACACAGCTTTATATATATATATCATGTTTCCATTCTGTACACTGAGTTTTAGTAGCCTATATATTGATATAACATAAATACCTTGTGCGTGTGTATATTAATTGCACCTATCTGTTCTGTTCAATGTTATTTTCATATGGAAGTCCATGGTTATAATTATTCACAAGTATGCAGTGTCATAAACTACATCTCTGACGTTTATAACAAACAAACCCGTTTGAAAATCGGTAGAGAATTGAGCAAGTTATGGTTATTTAAAAAGTACATGCACCATTAAAACACAATGTTACGAGTGAACGAGCTGATGTGACAAGATGGCCGCCAGGTGTGGACGTCGACCTCCATTGGTCAGCAGCGCGGACGAGACATCTAGCCTTTATTAAGTATTTCTATGGCTTCAACACTTTTATTTTCGGCAGTCGAGGGGCAGGACTTACTGTTTTAATAACCTCAAATGTCATTGGTTACTTCCCCTTTTCCGGAAGTCAGTTGTGATTTAGACGCCTGTCCAATGACCCGTAATTCACTTGACTTATTGGCCAGAAGGGCCGGTGTTGTCATGCTACTGGGTTGAATACTTTTCCTGTATAGGCTCCAGTCACAGCTCAGCCCCACTATTTTTTTATTATTATTTTCTCGCAGCCCCACAAAAAAATTAAAATAAAAGTCAGTTGTTAGAGATGTGCGAACAAAAAATAAGAGATACAAAGCATGGATAATAGTAGCCTAGGCGCAAAGGCGGCGCTGAAAAGGCCAGAATAAAAAAACATCTCTAGAAAACTCATGCGGCCAATCAGCCTACGAGTTTATAATTGCCTAATATTAACTCGCTGCAATGATTCGCATATCGCGGCGATAACCGACCTCCTCATCTGAGCTGCTTCAGCACTCAAACACCGCTCGTCGGCAATGGCAACATGTTTGAGATGACCGATCAAACCGAGCGGGATTTCGGTTTACAGAAGCAGGGAAAAATAACAGAGGAAAAATAATATGCCCCCGAACACCCTAGCAAGATCACTTTTGGGACCTCTGTATTTATAAAACCCTGAGTACGGCAATTGCACTGAATAGAAAATTATATTTTTTAAAAATACAATGAATTACAAGGCTGTACAGAACAGTGCACTATTGCAGACTTATAGACTGGGGGTTTAATTACATTATTTTAATATAGTCAGTCGGGAACTAAAGTGGGCCGGTCTAAAGGCATGAAACTCCAGGGCTGAAAATGAGTCCCACTCCGGCTCTGCCTAACTTGTTTTATTTATTGTGGTTTATTAATGTGTAATGTGATTTAATGCATTGTTAATATAGAATAGATTCTTACCAGATACTTTATTAACAGGAAGTCTTAGTGACTGCATTGTGTTGTTAAGAGATATTTACAGACTGTAATGACGCATTTGGTTATTAGCATTGCAAATTTACCCACATTTGTATGGTAAGAATCTATTCTATATTAACAAATGCATTAAATCACATTACACATTAATAAACCACAATTAATAACAAATTAAGTGATGTCTCAAGTCAAGTGAATTACGGGTCATTGGACAGGCGTCTAATCACAACTGACTTCCGGAAAAGGGGAAGTAACCAATGGCATTTTGAGGTTATTAAAACAGTAAGTCCCGCCCCTCGACTGCCAAAAATAAAAGTGTTGGAGCGAGAGCAGATCATGCGCGAGAGCGCGGGGAATGATCATGCGGCGCGCGAGGGGCTTGTATTGTGTGCAGAGGAGATGTCATGCGCGCGCGCGGGGTTTGAATGAGCTCGCGAGTTCCCGTTTCCTCCGCGTGTAGATCTGTTATCCTCTCGCGGAAGTCATTTACCGCGCGCGCGCCAGCATCAGTCGTGCGCTCGGTTCTTATTGGCATTGATTAGTCGCTACATGTACGAGCCTCTGCTGCTCAGACTCAACTCTCTGCAGAACCGCCTCTCGTCGACCTTAGAGAGGGAACAAGAGATGATGATGATGATGTGATGCCGGTGATTCTCCTGGATCTGGAGCGGCCTGAGGCTGGGATATTTATCTTCATTTATTTCACTTTATTTATAGAGCACTCACCTCCTCTTTCACACATGTGAGACATCGACATCCTTCTCCAAATCGCATTAAAATAAAAAAATAAAAAAACAACTCTCCTCCATCAGTGAAAAATGCTGAAGGGGAACGTCTGTCTTCTTTAAAGGGGTGTTAAACCACTCATGGTGTAACATGTCATCTAAAGTCATCCGTGACCCTCTGTCATTAAGTTCATTATGAAGATCCAGGCATTCTGCAACAGTTTATAGAAGACAGTTGATTAGTCACGCTTGTCCTTATAGACACTCATAAACAGATTTTGAGAAATGTAGTTCATGTAAGGTCATGTCACCATGAAATTCATTTCTTGCTGTTACTATGACATTCTCTGGATGCCCATGAACATTTATCCATAGCTAAACATTCAATGTCAATCCGCTGTTTTACACTTTGCTCATCATTGACACTGATCATTTTACTGAGCTCTATATGTTTTTCAAGCAATGTCATTTCCATTTCATTCTTGTTGTTGATCTCACCTTTGGACAGATGCGGACATTTGCCAAAACCAACGGCTTATTCTTGGCACCAGCGCATTCAGCAGTATCCGTATGTCGTCGCTCACGGCCCACTCCGCGTACTTCCTGACCGCTGGCATTTAAAATGGGTTCATCAGCTCCTGTAGGAACACATGTGCAGAGTTTAGTAAAGCATCATCAAACACATCAACAGTGAGCGGTGTTGGAGAAGCCGACTCACGTGTCTCTGGGAGGATCAGTGCGCCTCTGAAGTCCATCAGCTTGACCTGCAGGCTGTTTGGATATATAAGGATGTTCTTCATGTGTGTGTTATGAAAGATGCCGTGATGCATGCAGTGCTGCAGCGCCACAACGAGCTGTCGAATGATGTGCTTCACTGCAATCTCAGTCAGGCTGCCTCTGTTTCTCTGGACATATTCATACAATGTCCATGCCGTGATGAGGATACTCCAGCACCAGGATGTCTTGATCTTTCCTCACAAAAATGTCATATAAGTGCACGACGTGTGTGCTGGCCTGAGACTTTTGTAGCAGCAACATGGCCGCTGCGTCTTGGCTCAGCGGAGTGGAATAGCCGGGCTAAAGAAAAGAGGTCGACAGAAGGTTAGTTGACTCCTAACTAATCTCTGATCTCGTGACTAAAGGCCCGGGATACTTTTTCATCTCGCCAGCCTTTCAAAGTAAACTCTTGGGCTGCCCTGTCATTCATTCGAGCCATCAGTCAATTAATCACATGTTTATATTCATTTAATTACTTAAATATACTTGGGGATAAACCACATACTTTGGGCTTAAAGAGTTTATTAAAGATGAAAGCAATGTACTTTACAACTGATGTTTCTAGGCTTTCAACTATATCTTATACGGTCTACATACAGATTTATCAATTACCAAATTAGAATTTAATAAAACGATTATTGGAGAATTTCATGAAGAATAAAATAGTCAACTTACAAAGTCCACCAACTTCTCAGGCCGGCTCTTCTTAAAAAAACTGATGAGCACCTAAAAAGTGAAGAAATTGTAGCAAACGTAAGTAATCTGATCCACTTTAGTTTATGTGCATCTACAATCTCTACATTTCTGATCAAAACTGTATGTTTATGTCAGGACTGAAAAGTGTGAGTAACATACTCGTTTGCTATCCGACTTGCGGAATCCCATATGATCACTCCGATCGCCTCTGCATTTGAGTTCCTTCACGACCTCATAAAGAGATTTAAAGGATCCTGAAAAACACACGTTAGCATGTTAATAATATCCAGCATGAGCCTGAAGTCCAGCCGCAAACACACCTGAGGCCAGGAGACCACAGGAGTAGAGATTACACTAAAGCCAGAAGCATGAGTGACGATAATAAACACTCACTGCGTGTCGCCCTGGACCCCAGCGGACGTGGACGCTCCTGCGGTGTGTGTGGACGCTCCTGCGGTGTGTGTGGACGCTCCTGCTCAGGCACAAAAGCACACACTTTGGTCTCTTTGGTGAAGAGACGTTTTCCCGCCTTCCACGCTCTCTGGACGCCGCTAGCACACACACTCGTCCACTTTGAGTTTTCTGCAAACAACAATATTGATGAGAAACGTGTGTGTTATTAGCACAGATTACGGCTGAATGATGCACTAGTTCTGCATTGAAGAACACGAGAAGAATCACACACACGTCACATTATAATGGTCTCCTGTTTATATGCTCCTGACACCCAGAGAAAAAAGTTTTGTGAATTTAGTATTTTTTTAATGTCATTACATTGTTTAGAGCATAAGAAACAAATCAGTTGTGAAAAGGATATGTTATCCACATGCATGTTCTCTGTAGTGGACACCAGGACTCTGTTGTTTAACAATAAAATTACACAAAATTACATTGGGATTTTTTCTTTCATTCACCAATAAATGTTTAGATTTCGGGATTTTTTTTAACCAAACACTGTATAAAGATGATTCTCAACTTTGTTATGGAAGAAATGTCGGAATGAATTGATATGCCATTTCATTTTACTTTCTGCAATATGAGGGTAAAATGACCATAAATGTAATTCCCATTCAAAACAATCTATCTGTACACTGTATCCAATTTGCATATTAATATATGTTCTTGTTGTTGACTTTTATTATTATCCCCATGTTGAGATTTTGTTGCAATGAGTTTTAACATGCATACACAGAAATACAACATATGAAAACTCAAAAACACATTTTAAAAGCTTTTGTTGTTTTTTTGCAAAAAAAATTTGCTGGCATCCTAAATCACAGACCGATGGTAATCTCTCGAACTCATTACACAGAGCATGTCTGATAGGATCTTCATGGCTTTGCTAAGGATTCTGGTTTGGTAACTTGTCGCAACATGTAATAATTGGAGTAATAATTGCCAACATTTTCATAACCGTCCAGACTTCACACTCCGGTACGCATGGTCTAAAGTATAATGTGGTCAAAAGTGTTTTGGTGTGTGTGTGTATTAACCTGTGGTGTTGTTCCCCCACGCGACTCTAGGGGAAGCGGGAGCTTCACTCTCCTCCGTTGAGTTTCTCTCCTCCATCATGTCTAACTCTGACTAACTCTGGCACTAACTAACTAACTCTGACTCTGACTAACTGACTAACTCTGGCACTAACTAACTCTGGCACTAACTAACTAACTCTGACTCTGACTAACTGACTAACTCTGGCACTAACTAACTCTGGCACTAACTAACTCTGGCACTAACTAACTCTGGCACTGACTAACTCTGACTCTGACTAACTGACTAACTCTGGCACTAACTAACTCTGACTCTGACTAACTCTGGCACTAACTAACTCTGGCACTAACTAACTCTGACTCTGACTAACTGACTAACTCTGGCACTAACTAACTCTGGCTCTGACTAACTCTGGCACTAACTAACTCTGGCACTGACTAACTCTGACTCTGACTAACTGACTAACTCTGGCACTAACTAACTCTGGCTCTGACTAACTCTGGCACTAACTAACTCTGACTCTGACTAACTCTGGCTCTGACTAACTCTGGCACTAACTAACTCTGGCTCTGACTAACTCTGGCACTAACTAACTCTGGCACTAACTAACTCTGGCACTAACTAACTCTGACTCTGACGATAATCGCTGCACTGACTGACCTGAACAAGTCGGCCTGTGACGTGATATGGAACTCGCGCTGCCGGTGACGTCAGAGCGGCTGCTCTGCGCGCGGTCGATCGATCGCCGCTAACACTTTTAAAGAGACAGTTCACCAGAAATAAAAAAGGGTCAACATTTAATCACACTCAGGTCGTTCCAAGCACGTGAGACTTTCGATCATTTTCGGAACACAAATGAAGGTATTTTAAATTAACTCTGGCAGTGTTAAAGATACTGTTAAACTAAAATATATTTAAATTGAGTGGTTTAGTCCAAATCTCCTGAAGAGACTCGATCGCCTTATGAACAGATTGAATTTATTCTCTGCTGTAAAATAAAAACCCTCGAATGCTAACTTTATAGGGAATTGTGTTGTTGTTATGTCCAAAAACACACTGCATTCATTTATTAATCAGCATATATTCAGTGTTACACACACTAAGCCACATTTTGAACATTACAGATTCTTTAGCGCTTTGGTGGGGACATCCCACCCCCACACCACCCCCTTATTTTTTCAACCAATCAAATGACGGCGTTCCTTGTACTGTCGTACTGGCCATGGGAATCGATGCAACAGGGTTTTTTTCCTGGCTCAAAACTAGGCGGAGTTGGTAAAATTCTGATGATGTACTTTATTAAAAAGATAATTTAACTTGTATTTTTCATATACCAACGTTTGTTTTCCACAGTACTTTTGTGGATGGACCTCGGTACCTCTAGGGGGGTCAGGGTGCATGCCCACCCGTAAGAATTTTTTTTACATTTTAAAGATACATTAATAAATCTGTTGCACTTTGAGTCACCAGAACCCACTGTTAAAAATAAATAATCCACCCGCCCAAACCTATGATATTCTCTGATTTAGATATCTGATCATCACATTACAATTCAAATTATCAGTGTTAAGCATGATAATATGGTAAAATGTCACACTGTAGTAGGGTGATTTAAAAATAACATTTATTTAAAATAAAAGTTCTTCTTTTGGCAAAATTAAATTTCTTTAATAGCCTAAACCGAGGCTTTACTCCCTTCAAACTTGCTTTGTCAATGTTTCATTACGTCACTGTTGGAAAACAATCTTATCAGAATATTATTTTTTTTACCTTTATAAAGGGCATTTCCCCCCTAATTTTATTAAATGTATGCTCAGCGCCAACGCTCCCACCACGCGCTGTGCGCTGAGCACCAAGAGCTGAGGGGGCACCAAAAACATTACCTAATGAAAATCAATAATAATGCCGATATTATTTCAGTAGCCTATAGAAATACAGACATCACGGGAGTCTCCCGCATATTGATAGCGGCTCACTGATGCCCGCGAATTAGTTAAAACCTCCCGGAATCTAGAGCGAGCGCGCCCGCGAGACAGAGACTGTGCTCCAAACCGCGTAGCGCACGCACAGAGAGCAAGAGAGAGGAAGAGAGAGCAAGAGATCGCGCGCGCGTGTTCCTCAAGAAGCGCATGTAATATTGATGGACACAGGACAGAATGGACACAGGAACCCAACAGAACCGTCACAGTGGAAAAGGTGTATCTGAGCATGTGACTGTCTATCCGAGTTTTGTCGAGAGCAGAAGGCGGCACCTAATTTGACGGAGGCGGCCCGCCTCGTAATTCTCTCACAAATATTGGTGGGGACAATTTTGTCATTATAAAATATTGATTGGGACTAGTACCTAGATATGAAAAGATTGAGCAGTTACTGCAGATCTGAGTGTCCTGTTTAAATGCGGTTGATGTGCTATATTTCTGCTTCAGCCAGCCGCTGAACCTCAACAATGTGACAATGAGCAAACCCATACGGAAAAAAAAAATATTTTTCCTGGCCAAAATATATTTTAAATATATTGTAAATATATGTTGTGAACAGTGAAGTTTGGTTAAATATATTTTTGAAAGTGAAAATATGTTTTGTTTCAACTTTCATGTTCCAAAATATATTTTAAAATGTATTTCAAATGCAAAAAAATACATTTCCAACCGTACAGTAGCCTACATTTAGACAAAATACAAATGTGGATGGAACAGCATAACTTAGCTATCAAAACTATATTTCGTATCCATAATTGAAATGTTTTAGTTTAATTTTAAACCCTTACAGGAAAAAAACCATTAATTTAATTAGTTGTCCGCATGTTGTTCACTTCACATGTCTTCCCCAACAAATACAGAGTGACTGATCACAACAGTCAGAAGAGAAAAAAATACAAATTTACTCGATAAAAATCCTAAAAGCCTTGTAATCAGCCTCCCAAATGTTATTTTTTTATTAGCCTACATATTTTTATTTTTATTACTTGTTAGATTGTTTGCAGTTTTGTAATTTAATACAAGTGTAATATAACAATCATAGCGTTTAAATGTATATCAAATAAAAAATATATTTAAATATAAAAAAGGGCTGGATTAACTAAGCACTGCGCATGCGCTTCTTTTTGCTGTAACGGTCAACTACCAGCGACTCAGCGAGAGTTCCCAGGGAAAAAGGTATGTAAAAGCTATACATTACGTTCTAGTCATCATTTAGAATATGTTAATTGTCACTTTATGTATATTATGTTGTATTTTTAAGGTTTTGAAACTTTATTTTTCAGTTGAATTCCCTGTGTGGTTTATTTGCTCTCAATCTCCTAGGCGTAACGTTAGCCTAACTTACTGAGGTAAAATCTAAGATAGCGTTACGTTTTTAAATTCCATTGCTAGTTGTTTTTAATTTGAACACTTAGCAAAAACGTAATATTTGTAAAACTTTTTTAAACAGTTTCATATTTTTTAAATTGTCAGTTAGCTAGACCAGTGTTTCCTAACCCTGCTCCTTGAGGCACACAACAGTAACGTTAACTATATTTTGGATGTCTCCCTGGCCTTATCGGACCCATATATTTCTGGTCTTGGAGTCTCTAACGTTACTAACGAGCTGAGTTGATTCAGGTGTGATTGATTATGAAGAGTTGGTAAAGTCTTGGTGTGCCTCCAGGAACATTGGGAAACACTGCGTTAACGTTAGACCATGCAGCCTCAGCCTGTCACTCATATAATCATTGCTGATTTTAATGTTAAAGATAAAACTTGTTAATTCAAACACTTTTATCCGTTCATCATTAGAGTTGAGGTATATGCTGGTCTGGTATTAATTCTGTTTAATTTGCAAACAAATTTTTTTGTGCTGTTTTTCGAGGAACTAGTTGAGTCAATGATTCAGTTGATTATAACAAAATATACTTATTTGTTACCACCTACAGGTTTGTGTAATGTGTAATTCATTACTGTAATAATAAAACATACTTTTTATTTACAGTAGAGGAAGTGGAGACAGTTTGTGCAACGACAAGGTGAGGATAATCATGAGACCCACTTTAATAAGTAGAATAAATACTTTTTAATCATTCGTCGTCAACTATTAATTGATTTTGTTTGTCTAATTTATGAATTGATATGTTCTCTGCACTTATGTCTTTGTTTCCATCTGTCTCTGTCTGGAACAATAGCGGATCCCGACCCATCTGCCAACACAAGACGCATCCTTATCCAGATGCTGACCGGCCCACTGGCCCAACAACTGTGCTTGTCCTGGAGAGGCTCTGACCTGAAGCTTTGGTCTGCAGAGGTACAGTATATAATGTTCATAGTCAAGTCACCTTTATTTATATAGCGCTTTATACATTATAGATTGATTCAAAACAGCTTCACCGTAATAAACAGAAAAATAACCGAATTCAAAAGACGAATAAAAAAAAAAAAATATAATAATAATAATAATAATAATGCATTTTATTTAAAAGCGCCTTTCTGGACACTCAAGGTCGCTGTACAAAGTAAAAACACACAAATATGTAAAATTAATCAAAAGAATAAAATAAAACATAGCACAAATACAAGTAAACAGGACAATGGATGCTTCACAGTAAATAGGATATTTTGAACAGATAAGTCTTGAGTATGGATTTGAATTTGGTAAGCGAGTTTATGTTCCTAATGTGAGGTGGAAGAGAGTTCCACAGTTTGGGTGCAGAGCAGCAGAAGGCTCTGCTCCCCATAGTACTGAGGCGGACAGAAGGAACAGAGAGATGAATGGAAGAAGAGGATCGGAGAGAACGGGACGGGGGTAACAACATGGAGGAGGTCAGAGATGTAAGGAGGAGCAAGATTATGGATGGCCTTGTAAGCAAGCACGAGAATTTTAAACTCAATTCTGCATTGAACTGGTAGCCAATGTAATTGTTGAAGAATAGGAGTAATATGGTGTGAAAAGGGAGTTTTGATTATAACACGTGCTGCTGAATTCTGAACCAGTTGGAGCTTATGAAGGGTTTTGTGAGGGAGACCAAAAAGAAGAGAATTACAGTAGTCAATACGCGAAGTAACCAGGCTGTGAACAAGGATGGAAGCAGAGTCAGTGGTAAGGGAGGGACGGAGACGGTTGATATTACGGAGATGGAAATAAGCTGACCGTGTGATGCTATTAATGTGAGATTGAAAAGATAGTGTACTGTCGAGGATGACACCCAGACTCTTGACCTGAGTGGAGGGTGAAACAGAAGTATCATCAATATGGAGAGAAAAGCTGTCAAATTTAGAGAGGGTGTTTTTGGTGCCAATGACAAGAAGTTCTGTTTTATCAGTATTCAATTTTAAGAAATTTGAACTTAACCAGGATTTTATTTCTTGTATGCAAGTGACGAGGGAAGAGGGAGGAAATAAGGAATTTGGTTTACTGGAAAGGTAAAGCTGGGTGTCATCCGCGAAACAGTGAAATTGAATATTAAATCTACGGAAAATATTGCCAAGTGGTAAAATGTATGTGATGAAGAGAAGGGGCCCCAGGACAGAGCCCTGTGGCACTCCCGAGGTGACTGGAGATTGCTGGGAACTGAAGGATTTTATAGTGATGAACTGAGTGCGGCCGGATAGGTAGGACTGAAACCAATGTAAAGGAGTGTTAACAATGCCAATAGAGGATAACCTATGGAGGAGGATGGAATGTGAAATTGTGTCAAAGGCCGCACTCAGATCAAGGAGAACCAGGATGGATAACAGACCAGAATCAGCTGCAATGAGAAGATCATTAGTTATTTTAAGGAGTGCAGTTTCTGTGCTATGTAGTGGACGGAATCCAGACTGAAAAGGTTCATAGAGGGAGTTGAGGGTGAGGTGAGTGTGGAGTTGAGCAGCAACTATTTTTTCTAAAATCTTAGAAATGAAGGGTAGATTAGAAATGGGACGAAAATTATTGAAAATATTTGGATCTGAACCAGGCTTTTTAAGTATCGGAGTGACTGCAGCAGTTTTGAAGAGTGAAGGAACAATACCGGTGGTAAGAGATGTGTGTATAATGATGGAGATAAGGGGGAGCAGGGAAGGGAGGCAAGATTTAACCAAGTTAGTGGGAAGGGGATCTAACAGACAGGTAGAAGGCTTTGACTTACGAATTGTTTCAGCGATCTCAAAGAGACTGGGAAGTTGAAAAATGGATAATAATTGTAATGGTTGGGGAAGATCATATGAGGAAAAAGGAAGGATGTTTGGATCAATGTGACGATGAATGTTATGAATCTTATCATTAAAAAATATCAGGAAGTCATTACAAGTGGCAGTAGAATACATGTGAGAAGGAAGAGAATCAGGTGGCTGGTGAATCTTATTGAGTATGGAATACAGTGACTTAGTGTTACCTCTATTGGAGTTAATTAGACCAGAGTAATAATGTGATTTGGTTAGTGCGATTGAGTCCTTGTAATGGGATATATGAGCTTTATGCATTTCTTTATGGATAGTAAGACCGGTTTTCCTGTAAAGGCGCTCAAGCAGTCTGGATTTAGTTTTCAGAGTCCGGAGTTGAGGGGTGAACCAGGGAGCTGACTGAGTGAAAGAAACAGAACGAGTTTTAACTGGAGCAAGGGAGTTTAAAATAAGAGCTAATTGATCATTATAGTGAGTAACCAGGTCATCCGGTAAGGAGTTATTGACCAGCAGGGGAATATTATCAATGCAGGAGGAGAGAGTATCAGGATTAATGTCCTTGATATTCCTGTAGGAGATAGACCGGGTTGGTTTGGTAGAGGAGAGCTGAAGTGTAACACTAAAAGAAATAAAAAAGTGATCAGTGATAAGGAGATTGTCAACTGCACAGTTAAGAGGAGTAAGTCCAGAGCAGCACAGTAAATCCAGGCAGTGGCCTTTGGAATGAGTTGCACAGTTAATGTATTGACTAAATCCAAAGCTGTCCAGACAAGATAAGAAGTCTTTGGTGAGAAGAAGATTGCTATTGTCCAGATGTATGTTTATAAATCCCCAAGCACTATTACATTAGATGAAAGTGTAGATAAGTGAGTGAGCAGAGTCGAAAATTCAAGCAAAAAATCCTTGTGTGGCTTAGGGGGACGATAAACTGATGTAATGATCGTTGGAGTTGGTCCTTGTAATTTAAAAACCAAAAACTCGAATGAGTTAAAATCAGGAACAGACACCGGCAAGACTTTCCATTTCTCGCGATGGATTATCGCGAGACCTCCTCCGCGAGAACCGCGTGGTTTGCAAAGGTAAACAAACCCCGGAGGAGTAGCGTCATTCATTTGGGAAAAGTCATTTGGCTGTTGCCAGGTTTCAGATAAACACATAAAATCAAGGTCACGATCATTAATGAGATCATGGATGAAATGACCCTTTCCATTGAGAGAACGGATATTGAGGAAGCCGAGGTTGACGGTAGTGTTGCCACATCCATACGTGGTATTAGCCGACCTGGCTAGGCTGGCAAGCGAGGAATGATCAGCTGCCCGGCTGGAATTCCTGTGAGGACGACGGCGAGAAGTGGACCAGAAGGATTTAATTGCAGTGGAGTTTCCATAGTGAAAGTTCCTACGTGACCCGCGGTGGATGTATCTCCGGCGGAAAGGATGAACGATGTTCATATCGGGATGTAGTGGAGCCGATCGAGATCCAGGTAGATGGCGAATCCAGAGGAGATCGGCGACTGTATACTGGTACAGACCAGCAACAGGTTGGTGGAGGATTATTGATAGAGTCCAGATGAGTGTAAACCAAACGTAAATAGCGTTGGTCCACATGGTAAACAGTTTCAGGAGCAGAGCAGAGTAGAAGCCAGAGATAGATACGTGTTCTCTCACTAAGCATTAATGGTTGGATGAGTGAAAATCCATAATCCAGTAATACAAGTAGGTAATCAGAGCTTTAAAACATTAAAAATTCACCGGTGAGTAGCGGCAGCTAAACGCGCCAGCGTGCACTCAAACCGGACACCCACACCCGTACAGAATATGTATATATATATATATACATATTTTTGTGTTTCTGTCCACTTGCGTGGACTCACAAATATGGAGTATTCTTCTTAATCTCTAAAAAAGTGCATCTATCCATGAGTGGTCCACGTGGCTTAATAAAGGCCCTCTGAAGCAAAGCAATCCCTTACAGAAAAAACCACATGAATTTCACATGTGCAAAAACACGTGACCACATGCACATGTGATTTTGCACATGTGAAATTTAACATGTAAAAACATGTTAAAAGCACATGTGAAATATGTGGATCACATGTGGATTACGTGGGAAATGTGTGCTTTTGGAACATTTACACATGTGAAGCCCATGTGATCACATGTGAAGCCCATGTGATCACATGTGAAGCCCATGTGATCACATGTGAAGCCCGTGTGATCACATGTGAAACAAATGTAAAATTCCCATGTGAAACCCATGAGATCACATGTGAAACGTACAATTCCCATGTGAAACCCGTGAGATCACATGTGAAACCCGTGAGATCACATGTGAAACCCGTGAGATCACATGTGAAACCCATGATATCACATGTGTGAAACCCGTGAGATCACATGTGAAACCCGTGAGATCACATGTGAAACGTACAATTCCCATGTGAAACCCATGATATCACATGTGAACCCCATGAGATCACATGTGAAACCCGTGAGATCACATGTGAAACCCATGAGATCACATGTGAAACGTACAATTCCCATGTGAAACCCATGAGATCACATGTGAAACCCGTGAGATCACATGTGAAACCCGTGAGATCACATGTGAAACCCGTGAGATCACATGTGAAACCCGTGAGATCACATGTGAAACGTACAATTCCCATGTGAAACCCATGATATCACATTGGAATAACATTTGAAACCCATAAACAATCTATGTTAAACCTACACCCCATGTAAACCTTTAACTTCATGTGAAACCCATGTAAAAATCTTTAAGCAACATAACACAGAAAACAGTAGGCCAACATTAGGCCATGTTTCCCAACATTAAAACAAATAATTCAAATTGAGCTTTTTATTTCATTGTAAAATATGCAATACAAATTTAATTTTTAAAACAAACAAAGTAAAACCAAAGTAAAAATAATCATAAAAGGGCATGTGTGTATTGTCTCAGTCCTCTTTATGTCCTTCAGCAGGCATCCTGTTTTGGGATAGAAAAACAATCAAAGATTAGGGCAGTGCAAACACAAGTCTATCCTGATAGAGTAAAATTTTACTGATAAAGTAACATTTTCTTTCTTATAACCCTCTTTCAGTGGTTATAATGTCAAGTTATGGGGTCCACCTCCTTCAAGTCCCAAAAATGTGCATGCATCCTTCACAAAAGTAATCCACCCGGCTCCAGGGGGATAAACGAAGGCCTTCTGAGGGTAATCCGTGCGGTTTTTGTCGTAAAAATATACATATACAGCGCAGTCAGAGAGCAGAGCAAAACAAAACTCAAAATATATATATATATATGTTTTTTTTTATATATTTTCTTTTAATAAAAAATCAAATAACTCTTCACGGAAATCCTGAGTGGAGTTTTGTTTTGCTCTGCTCTCTGGCTGCGCTGTAGCGTTCGTCCTACGTCATACGCCGGCATCCATCTCCTGTGAACGTGTGTCGACCGTTGCCGGAAGCCAGTTATTTTAATTTATAAAGTTTTAAATATGTATATTTTTATGACAAAACCGCACGGATTACCCTCAGAAGGCCTTCGTTTATCCCCCTGGAGCCGGGTGGATTACTTTTGTGAAGGATGCATGCACATTTTTGGGACTTGAAGGAGGTGGACCCCATAACTTGACATTATAACCACTGAGAGATCTAAGACATTTTCAAAATAACTGAAAATGTGTTCGTCTGAAAAATGATTGACAAATACATCTCGAACGGGTTGAGGGTGGTGGTGGATCAGACCACATGGGGATCACACTTGAATGTTGGATTATCTGAAGATTACCTTTCTGCTCGTCGTCTCAGATCTTTCAGTTTCTGTGCCATGCAGACCTTGATCTCAGTGTCTCCGATGCCTTGGTGTGTCTTTTTGACATGGTCTGTAAGAAATTAGATCGCATATATGAAAAAAATGACAAGGTATTAAAAACATACAAAAACAACATTGTTTCCACTGTTCGATCGCGCCCTCTCTCTCACTCACACACACGCACGCATTCCACCATCGCAATCTCAGATGATGTACCTAAAGAACCTGCATATAAAGTAGTTCCGCATTATATTAATTAATTGGCACGCGAGTTTTATTTATTTTTATACCGTGACGTCTTTTTGGACGGAATTGCTCACATGTGTAAAAACTCCTAGCCAATGCCAGATAATGGAACACATGATAATACTGTAATGTTATCTGAGGCAAAGCTGCATAATCAGTGCCAGGGTGGGAAATTAACTTTTTTGTCCACCAGCCACAGTGGCTGGTGGATGCCCAATTTTACCAGGCACTTATATTTTTTACCAGCCACTTTTTCCGGAATTCAAATTGCAAGAAAGAAATTGCTTCAATACGTTTTTTCTTTATTTCAGGGTACCCCCAGGATCCTCCAGCTTAAATTCAAGGCTTTTTAAGACCTTTTTAATACCATTTCAAATGAAATTCAATGCCAACTTCGTACCCATTCCAACATAAGTATGAGGGGAAAATATCAAATCTGTATACATTTTAAACCCTGGAAAAATAATTATGTAGGCTACTATGTAGGCTAATTGAATTAAATAAAACATTTTATTTAAATGATCAGTCATATTAAATACATACGCAACAGCGTTGTAGCGCGCTTGGTGTGTGTAGGCCAGTGTTCATTTTGGCAACCATTTTTGATTTAGTCTTCATCTTCAGACGAAAATGCTTATGAATGCAAACTTTTAGTCATTACTTTTAGTAAACTGCAGTTACTTTAGGTAGCTATTTTATATGTAGTCTTTAGACAGAAAATGTCATAATTATTCTCTCTGGGCCATTCAATTAAGCTTATGATAAATTATTTACATTGCACTCTTTAGCAGTAGCACTTGTGCAATTCTACATATCCCTTTTCCTAAGTTCTGTGGTTCTCCAATGTTTTTGAGTGCCGTACCCCCTCTCTTCCACTTAGACTGCAGTCACACCTTTTTCATTAAGGGACAATATTCGCCCCCTTTAATACATTTTTCCATTTAATTTTTAACCTTTATAATACCTTTTAAAAATAAATAATGCTTTAAATAAAACAATGTTCAATAAATATGCAATGTTAAAAAACGTTAAATATTAATAAAAATATTATATTAAAATAGCCAGTAGGTGGCGGTCATCGAGTCATTCATTCATTGAATCTCACGCTTCGTTCAAAGCCACAGATTTCGTTGCAAAATAGAGCAATAAGCCTGACTATAAAATCAATGTCACATTTGAAATCGTGTGGATATTCGGGAAACATTGCATTCTTGCTCATATATGATCAACATTAAAAACACTGCTGGATATCAGCCTGCATTTTGATCGCAGATTTAGTCGCACAAACAGCGCAAGCGGCTCGTGACAGAACACAGACCGACTGAATGACACTTTAATTTAAGTAGAAAATCTCAAATAAAGATCGCTGAACTCCAGCTTGTCTGTGTTTTCAGATCATCCGCGCTTCAGCAGTGTACGTTACGTTAGAGAGAGAGCGCGCGCGCATAGTTGCCAGATACTATTGAAAAGACAGTGTAGAAAACATGTTCTTTTAACAGAAAAGCTCTGATTTGGGGTTTAAATTATTGAATTCTGGCATTTATGGCCACAGCGGATTAAACCGACACTTTCCCATTTCAGACGAACCTAAGTGCAGTGCATAGACTCGTCGGGAAGGTAGGATAACCATTCCCTCGGTTTCCCTTGGTCATCAATGCGCCACTTGTTAGAAAAGTACCTTTTCGTTTTCTTTACTTCGCCCTCAGTTTGTAGTTGTTCATTTATAACTGCTAACTCCGCTGCGGGCCTCCTAACTCCAGGGATATGTCGCCATATTTTTAAAAATAATTTCCTTTTCTTCTCAGCTCAGCTATATACACTTTTTTTTTTTATTCTCAGCTTAGGCTATGTGTATAAGTTATACAGTATAACGGTCTCTTCAGCGCCGTGACACACAGCGCTGAAAACCAATCAAAAGAGTTACTCGACAAAAGTGTATTATTGTTACTTAGCAACCGCATTCTTTGACAAAGGCTGTCCAATCCGTACAATGAAATCACTCGCAGCATGTGTTTATTGGTTACTACTTAATACATTCAATGTTAAGTCAATGTAAAGACGCGTTTTACGCGCTTCTGGTGGTCCTGTCCTGGTCCCTCGGTGGATGCGAATTTTTGCGAACTGTATTCGCTTTTGGTGCGAACGCAGCATTATTATAATACACCCGCCACTGTGGCTGGTATACACGGCAAAGTGACCCGCCACTTTGAAAAAGTACCCGCCCTCGGCGGGTGGCGGGTGCTAATTTCCCACCCTGATCAGTGCTCAGTGCTTCCTTCGTTAGCGCTTACAGATCCATACCATTTATGACTGAAATTTTCGCATTTGTACCTCTCTCTGTCTTGTAATAGGCGGATCTTTTGTGACGTCATTGTTTATGTTTGTCGCGTTGCATCATGGGAATCGTGTGGCAGGAAACACCGCTAGATACCTGTAATTTGATTGTTTTGCACGTTTGGAGGAAGATTTAGACAAGAGGATGGTTCACTCTTGCTGTGTGGTCGATTGTACGGCTCATTGGGGGCCTGATAAAAAAGTTTTTTCGAATTCCCTCTGAAAAGGATCGTGAAAAACGAAAGAAATTAAATGGTTGTGTGCAATTAGGGCGATTGAACCTGGACGCTCCGAAGAAAGCCTGGATTCCTGCAGCTTCTGATCGAGTTTGTGAGGCTCATTTTGTTCATGGTTAATCTTAGTAACTATGTATTTCTAGAAGATTGAATAAAAAAAGAAAATAAAACTGAGTCAAATCAACCGAGTCATATGTTTTCACGTTCTGATTCAGGTGTCTTTTAGCACGATCACTGCTTTCTGTTTGGCAGAAAAGATCGGCCCAACTTTTCGAGAAACAAAATAATCATAGGCCTCCAGACTTATTGAAAGCCTTTAATCTTTCATGAGTGAAGGTTCCAGGGGTTTCTATTAAATAAGAATAAATGTCTCCCCAGCAGATTGGTGGCCAAGACACGGGGCGAGTCGGACCAACGTTTTTTTGTCATCCCAGATCTCATATGGGCTTTAAATAACTTTGATTTTGTCACCAATACAAATTTTGAGCTTCTCTCCAAACCTCCTCAGGTCTTAAGATGTTAAAGTGCTTATATATTGTGGATTTCGCCCGCTAACTCTCTTGAAAGTGCGCGTCGCGTCTTTACAGCCCACCATACTGTTTGTTTTGTTGCCACACAACCACTCGCGCATGCGTAGAAAGATGTCAACAAAGATCCTCCTATAGAGTCTCTCTCTGTCACTTCATGATTTTCGTAACATTATAAACAGAAAGAAATATTCGAAATTTGCTTGTAAACACAGCAGCTTATCATAGACAGTATGCAGCTTATGCCATCAAAGATGGCGTCTCCGGGGTGGTCATGTGACATTAATTGGCCTGTGGGAACTATGTATAATATTTTGTTCAACGCAAAATAAATATTCAGACATGCTTACCAATTACTAGCTGCACCTTTTGTAGGTCAAGGCTCGCTCTTTTTTCACCGACAACTCCCTTTTTCCCGGTGACAGAGCATGTTGCCATCTCCTCGAAAGAGAAGATGGAGTCCATAAGGGATCTGGTCAGCTTTTTGTATCCCTCACATCTTAGTGCATGATCTAAAGCAACTGGGTTCATCAAGCTAGTCACAGACTTGTTCTGCAAAGCAAAAATAAAATAGAATGCATTCACAGACTAGTCAACATTGTGTTTATTTTCTAACGATAAAATCACAATTAACTTTCTGTTTTCAAAAATGTACCTTTTAAACTTGAAAGAAATGAAGATTTGCCATTTATCGTGATACTTATCGATATCAACTGATATTTACATTTTACATTTACATTTATTCATTTAGCAGACGCTTTTATCCAAAGCGACTTACAAATGAGAAACAATAGAAGCAATTAAACTAGCAGTAGACCAACAGTATGTAAGTGCTATGACCCTTCACAGTACAATCCAACGTACAGTATATATATATATATATATATATATATATATATATATATATATTTTTTTTTTAAGAATAGAGAAGAGAGTGTTAGTATTACTGGATTAAATGCTGCCGAAAAAGATACGTCTTCAGCAATTTCTTAAAAATGGGTACGGACTCAGCGGCTCTGGCTGAGTTAGGCAGATCATTCCACCAGTAGGGAACAGTCATGGTAAAGGTTCGAGAAAGAGATTTTGTGCCTCTTTGAGATGGCACCACAAGACGGCGCTCGCTTGCAGAGCGCAAGTTTCTGGATGGCACATAAGTCTGAAGTAATGAGTTCAGGTATGAGGGAGCAGTGCCAGTGGTTGTTCTGTAGGCAAACGTCAGTGACTTGAATTTTATGCGAGCGGCAATCGGCAACCAGTGCAATTTTGTTAGGAGAGGAGTGACGTGTGCTCTCTTCGGCTCGTTGAAGACCACTCTAGCTGCAGCATTCTGGATCAGTTGCAGAGGTTTGACAGTGCAAGCTGGGAGACCAGCCAGGAGAGCATTACAATAGTCCAGTCTGGACAGAACAAGCACCTGAACAAGCAGTTGTGTAGCATGCTCTGATAGGAAGGGCCTGATCCTTCTGATGTTGTACAAGGCAAATCTGCATGACCGGGCAGTGCTAGCAATGTGATCTGTGAAATTCAATTGGTCGTCAATTACAACTCCAAGGTTCCTGGCTGATCTTGATGGAGTTATGGATGACGAGCCTAGCTGAATGGTGAAGTTGTGATTAAGTGCTGGGTTAGCTGGGATTACGAGTAGCTCTGTCTTCGCAAGGTTTAGTTGAAGGTGGTGGTCCTTCATCCAGCCAGAAATGTCTGTCAGGCAGGCTGAGATGTGAGCGGCTACCGTCGGATCATCAGGCTGGAATGAGAGGTAGAGTTGTGTGTCATCAGCGTAGCAGTGGTAGGAAAAGCCATGTTTCTGAATCACAGATCCTAGTGATGTCATGTAGATGGAGAAGAGAAGTGGTCCAAGCACTGAGCCCTGAGGCACACCAGTGGCTAGATGTTGGGTCTTAGACGCCTCACCCCTCCACGACACCCTAAAGGACCTACCCGAGAGATAAGACTTGAACCACTGGAGTGCAGTTCCCGATATTCCCTTCATCTTTAGGATTGACAGGAGGATCTGGTGGTTAACTGTGTCAAAGGCAGCAGACAGATCCAGCAGGATGAGAACTGAGGATTTGGAAGCAGCTCTTGCCAATCTCAGAGCTTCAATTACTGAGAGCAGAGCAGTCTCAGTCGAGTGTCCGCTTTTGAAGCCAGACTGATTGCTGTCCAAGAGGTTGTTCTGCGTAAGAAAGGAGGAGATCTGGTTGAAAACAACTCGTTCAAGTGTTTTTGCGACGAAAGGAAGAAGAGATACCGGTCTGTAATTCTCTAGATGTGCTGGATTTAGAGTGGGTTTCTTAAGCAGTGGGGTTACCCGAGCCTGCTTGAATGCTGTGGGAAATGTACCAGTGTGAAGAGATGTGTTTATGATGTGTGTGAGTGTGGGTATAACAGAGGAAGAAATAGCTTGAAGTAGGTTAGTGGGAATGGGATCAAGCGGACAGGTAGTAGGGTGATTGGAAAGAAGGAGTTTGGAGACTTCTGTCTCTGAAAGCAAGGAGACGGAAGGTAGAATGTGTGTGTTAGCTGGTAAAATGTGTGTGTTAGTTTGTGGATTGGTAAATTGGCCGCTGATGGTGTTAGTTTTGTTTATGAAGAATGAGGCAAAATCATCAGCTGTTTGGGTTGATGGAGGAGGAGGAGGAGGAGGGTTAAGAAGGGAGGAGAAGGTTTTGAAAAGCATGCGAGAGTCAGAAGAATTGTTAATTTTGTTGTGATAGTAAGTAATTTTAGCAGTAGATATGTTAGCTGAGAAGGAAGAGAGGAGGGATTGATAAAGATCAAGGTCAGAATGATCTTTGGATTTGCGCCACTTCCTTTCTGCACCCCTGAGTTTAGCACGATGTTCACGGAGAACATCAGATAACCAGGGGGCAGAGGGAGTGGGGCGGGCTGGCCTGGAGGAAAGCGGGCAGAAGTTGTCCAAGCAGGATGTTAGAGTGGAGAAAAGAGTATCAGTGGCACTGTTAGTATCTAGTGCTGAGAGCTGGTCTGGTGGAGGAAGTGTGGATGAGACCAAAGAGGATAGGCGAGAGGGTGAGAGTGAGCGTAGGTTCCGCCGAAAGGTGACCTGTGGAGGAGTGCGTGTTGTATTCTGGGGCAGGTTGAGGTTGAGAGTGAGGAGGAAGTGATCTGAGGTGTGCAGTGGAGTGACAAGAGTATGGTCAGTGGAGCAGTAGCGTGTGTAAATAAGGTCCAATTTGTTACCTGATTTGTGAGTAGCCGCAGTCGATACTCGTTTGAGGTCGAATGAGGCAAGCAGAGTGTGGAAATCAGTAGCTTGAGGTTTTTCAAGGTGGATGTTGAAGTCTCCAAGAACTATGAGAGGAGTGCCATCCTCAGGGAAGGAAGAGAGTAGCACATCTAGCTCCTCTAAGAAACTGCCAAGCTGACCTGGGGGACGATATACAACTACACAATGGATTTTAATAGGACTAGTGATGGTAATAGAATGTGATTCAAATGAGTTGTTGTTACACGGAGGTGGTAAATGAGTAAATTTCCAATCGTTTGAGATGAGCAGACCGGTACCTCCACCCCTTCCAGTCAGACGAGGGGTGTGTGAGAAAGTGAAGTTAGTGGAGAGCGCAGCTGGTGTGGCTGTGTCCTCTGGTCTGATCCAGGTCTCAGTCAGGGCCAGAAGGCTGAGACCTGAATGACTAGAAATAGATGTAATGAAATCAGCTTTGTTAACTGCAGACTGGCAATTCCAGAGACCAATAGGAAAAGAGAAGATAGTACTAGAAGACATGGGAAGGGTACGCAGGTTGTTAGGATTGCGCCGCCTCCGACGTGTGACATAGGATTTACGAATGTTAGTAATAGTAGGGATTGTAAAACACATGGTGTAAGAGTTCACAAACAGAAAGATCAGTTGACAGAGTAGAAAACAAAATGACAATAAAAGATATAACAGAGATCGAAATTAATACTCAAGTGCCTTGTCGGTGTCCTTGCTCGGTGGAGTCGCACAGGTAGAGTCGTTGGTCTTTACACTCTTCGGTCTTCACACGATGAGGGCTTCACAGCTGCCGCGAACGCTGCCGCGGTGCACTAACCTATTTATACACGCCTATAATCTCGTTGTTGAGTACTGCAGGCCACGCCCTCGCCACGCGAAACTCAAGTCACGACACAAACAAACAAAGGCCGCGCGTGCGTTTTACCAGAGTAAAACACAGTAAACAAAACAAAGTATCCTAGCAACAAATAACTGCGCTGAAATCTACTGACAAAAGTAAACACTCACAGACTGACGCTCTCTTCTGCTGTCCAATATAGCTTCTTCTGATAAGTGCTCTAGGTTGGTTGCTTAAATACTTAACCTAGCTTTGGCCACGCCCTCGCCACGCGAAACTCAAGTCACGACACAAACAAACAAAGGCCGCGCGTGCGTTTTACCAGAGTAAAACACAGTAAACAAAACAAAGTATCCTAGCAACAAATAACTGCGCTGAAATCTACTGACAAAAGTAAACACTCACAGACTGACGCTCTCTTCTGCTGTTCAATATAGCTTCTTCTGATAAGTGCTCTAGGTTGGTAGCTTAAATACTTAACCTAGCTTTGGCCTCATATCAAAAAATGATATGAACATTTTTTATTATGATAATTGTTTTGGCCATATTCCACACATCATTAAGCTATTACGTCATTGCACATGCGCAGTACTCTCATTTACATGGTTACATGAGACTTTTTTATTCAGATTGTAGGCTACTACTAGTCCGATTACAGGGGTCCATGTAAATGCAGCTATTGAATCATTCATTCAAACCAATTACAATTCATGCATTTCTTTTAAATAGATGAAGGAAATTAAAAAATGTTCATAACTTCTAGTAAATTACATGTTTCTCAACTGAAAGCACTTCTCCTGACTATGTAAATTATACCTTTATATCTCCAGTTTGGTTAGGAATGATGGGGAGGGTGTTAGAAGTGGGTACTGAGGAAGAAGTGGGTACTGGGTGGCTGGGGGCAGACTGAACTGCCTGAATGGCATCTTTGACCGCTTTGGTAATTTTGTCAGCAAGTCCTACATTCAAATCAAATGAACAAACAGTTAACACACACAGCAATCGAGTTGTGACTTATTAGTTGTAGTATTATTACAATATTATAATCAGTCCCTCCAGTTTTTCAAGATTAATGTAAACACGGATGTATGATACCAGTCGTGTCTAAAGAGAATGTAATAGGCAGGACAAAAAAAAAAAAAAAATCAGATATGGTCAAAAGATCCGATCTGTGCATTAAGACTTGCAGTGTAAACGCAGCCATAGTTTACCTTTAATTAAAGTTGTACTGTATATTATTAGGATAAAGATGTCAGTGAGTTACATATACATGAGATCACATGTGAAACATATAATACGATACATGTATGAATGATCAAATTAAAATAATCACCCAAAAATCTAAATTTTGTCATCACTTACTCACCCTCAAGCTGTTCCAAACCTCTTGTGTTTAACAGACGAAAAAAATGTAAACAGGTTTGTAACAACTTGAGGGTGAATTTTTGGGTGCACATTTCTTGAAATTACCACCACAAAACTCACTAGGAGTAAAGGATTTTTTTTTTTGCAAAATACTGCAATGGCTCCCCTTACCCTCTTGCATTTGAAAGTTTAATCGTCGCAAACGCCTTATCTCCTTATCCTTGGTTTTTACCCTCTCCTCAAGCTCCTTTATGTCATTTTTGTAGTCTCTCTAACAGTGTAGAAAAAGGGAAAAGTGTACAAGAGAAAGAAAATAGAGAAAGTCTTAAATGAAAAAACTTCAAGTAGTGCTGGACAACTTTCTAGAATCTTGTAATTGTTAAAACATAACTCTGTTGCTTAGGTAGAGACAACTAATGAATTGGGTTTTGTTATCTTTCACCATTTACTGCCTATTTGGTGACATATGTATGAAAAAGACAGTTTTACCACATAAATACAGTAAGTGTAAACAAATCAGATTTGTTTACTTTTACCTTTGGCCGTTTTGGAGTCCAGATTGAGTCATGCTCTGGAGTCCCGTTTGAGTCATCCTCTGTCTGAAAAACAGTGTATGGAGTGTAAACAGTCAGCAGTAATTATGAATGATAACACAGGTACCATCCAAAATAGTTTGAAGCTCAAGTGTGTACAAACTTCAATGATAAACATATGCCCAGTCTCGTCGAGGTAAGGGAGGAACAGCCTACTCAAGATTTTGATGTGAAAATAATGCCACCGGCATTGCGCCACCGGCTCTCGGCCCCGCACTGCTTGTCACACCCAAGTTATCATGGGACTCAAGACTCCGCCACAACAGCTTCACTAAACTGTCCAACGTGCTCACACAGAAGAAGGGATGGATTTGCTTCAAGTGATAGGTGAGTGAAATTATATTTGAACACTGTTAGACCTTACCAGGCTTTTTTAAAAGAGTAGGGCTGGACCCGAATATTTGAATATTTTGATTGATATGGCAAGATTTCTTTGATTTCCAATTTTGGAGAACTACTTTCTTAGCGACAGCTAGAGAGATGAGCAACGGATTCCTATATTTTTTTGGGATATAGATATCAGAGAAGTCGCCTATGAGACAAAGTGATGGTGACGATGGGATTCTGTGGCTCAAGATAGTGGAAAGTGTCTCAGTGACTGTAATCCAAAAAGAATGAACTGGTTGGCAGTGCCACATGGCGTGTAAATAGTCGTCTGTGTGACCTAAAGTGCATTGTGAACAAATATCGGTATTGTCTAGGCCCATTTTGAACATTTTACTTTGAGTGATGTGAGTTCTGTGAATGACTTTATATTGTATAAGCTGCAGGTTTGTGTTATCGGTCATGAAAAATATGTTCCTACAGATTTGTTCCCAGTACTCAGGGTTGGAAGTAGGGCTGGGCGATATGGCCAAAAATAAATATCACGATATTTTTTTTTATATCAGTCGATATCGATAATTATCGATAAATGTCAAATCTTTATTTATTTCAAGTTTAAAGAGAGATTTTGCTCCTAAGTGAAAGCTGTAGAAACCAGAGCGTTGTGTTTTTAAACTACTCTTTATTGTCAGAACATATCATGACAAACAGGTGAACATTCACAAATCTGAGGTAGAACATTCAAACATTTGTCATTTTTCCTTAACAAAATAAATATCTTTATTTCAGTAGTAGCCTATTAGCTTGAGTTAGGATGCAGATTTACTTTATACAATTTATGTTCATTAACAAAAACAGCAACATCTGTTAAAAAAAAAGTAACAACATTATTTTTATTTGGTAAAATGTAATATTCTTTAGTTTTATTAAAATTAACCATTGGTCATCCAGCATCATGCATTTAGATCATGATAACCACAGATAAAATGTAAATTTATGGTTTCTATGGTATTTATGAAAACCAGTAGCCTAAATACATTATTAAAAACTGTAATTATATTCCATTAGTCCTTTAATACATTGTCTACATTAATAATATAATACAATTCAATATATATATATATCCCACATTTCATGGTGCAGTTAATATTACTAGGCTAACGTTACAGTATTGTTAAATCCGTGGTAAATGATGGGAATGTGTAGACGGAGAAGCTTCTGACTATCGTTGCACACGTGTTTCTCCTGTTTGTCAGCGCTGTTTCATCTGCCTTTAAACTGGTTTAAATCACTGAGACATTAGTGTTCTTCACTGAATTCAAGCGCTTCTCACTAGATCTCCTGACCGAGACGCGAGGCCGATCAGAGTAAACGCGTCTCTGCTCTAGTGAGCTCGCGCTGCGCTGCCGTTTGGACTTTGAGCCGAGCGGATAACGGTCCGTGTGGCGCGCGCGGTTCAAATGAGATTCGTTCCGCTTTTGGCGCAAAAACATTATCGAACATTTATCGAACTCTTGATATCGTTTTATCGAGAAAAATTATATCGCGATAATTATCGTTATCGTTTTATCGCCCAGCCCTAGTTGGAAGAGACAGTCAAGTCGGTTTCCCACTTGGTTATTGGAAGTGTTATTATTGTGTTTTGGTTGGAAATCTACGGAAGAGGATTAGGGCCAGGCAATAATAAAAAAATAAAACCATCTCGAGATTAAAGTCATTATAATGCGAGATTAAACTCGTTAAGTTTCGAGAAAAAAAGTCGAAATACAATCTTGAGAATAAACTCATTAAATATCGAGAATAAAGTCGTTGTGTTGCGAGAAAAAACTTGTTAAATTTCGAGAAAAAAGTCGAAATACAATCTTGAGAATAAACTCATTAAATATCGAGAATAAAGTCGTTGTGTTTCGAGAAAAAAACTCGTTAAATTTCGAGAAAAAAGTCGAAATACAATCTCGAGAATAAAGTCGTTGTGTTTCGAGAAAAAAAACTCGTTAAATTTCGAGAACAAATGTCGAAGTAATTGTGAGAATAAACTCCCTACTGATAGAGGACATGGCAGAGTTAGATCACTTAGTCAATCTATATTTTTGACTTTCTTGCAGTAACAAAGAATAGAACATGATCTAGGTCGGCTAGGTGTTTTAGAAGAAAAAATCAGTCCAATTTGCGCGATGTACTCGCTTTTGTCCAACATGAAATTCATCGAGGTTTCCCACCCAGGATACCATAAAAAGCATTATTTGTTGATGCTCAAGGTGTGGAATTACGACGAAGGAGACGCTTGAGAAGACGCCACTTGCGCTGGCCCAAATGCACTCTGGCATATGGACAGCTATGATCAATTAAAACCTTACAGCATTGCTATTAGCGGTATATGGTTACAGTCGTTACATTCTGTGGATGGAGGCGTACACAACCAACAACGATTAATAATGCGTCTTATGGTATCCTGGGAAACCACGAAACCTCGATGCGGTTGATATCAGTAGCTATGCAATGAACACTGATTGAATGCGTTATTCTCTACATTTCATTTCGACTTTTTTTCTCGAAACACAATGACTTTATTCTCGAAATTTAATGAGTTTATTCTCAAGATTGTATTTCGAGGTTTTTTCTCGAAATTTAACGAGTTTTTTCTCGCAACACAACGACTTAATTCTCGATATTTAATGAGTTTATTCTCGAGATTGTATTTCGACTTTTTTTCTCGAAATTTAACAAGTTTTTTCTCGAAACACAACGACTTTATTCTCGATATTTAATGAGTTTATTCTCAAGATTGTATTTCGACTTTTTTTCTCGAAATTTAACGAGTTTAATTTCGCATTATAATGACTTTAATCTCGAGATGGTTTTATTTTTTTATTATTGCCTGGCCCTAATCCTCTTCCGTACAATATAGCTGAGAAGTTAATTTTGTAAAGTTATTAACTTTCATAAGGTCTTCTATAAGCTGAGAAGGCTGTAATGTATTGTTGGTAAGTGTGATTTTATCTTTAATTTGAAGTTTAAGTTGTTGATATTGAAGGAAATGTTCTCTCCCAACCCCGTATTTCTGTGTGAGTGTGTTAAATGACATGAAATAGTGGTTCTCAAATAAGTGGTGAAGATGTGTGATTCCTTTTTGTGCCCAAATGGGGAAATAGAGAGGTTTATTATGTATCATAAATTCTGGGTTGTGCCAGAGTGGGGTGAACTTGTTTAATTGTAATGATGATTTTGTGATTTGGTTCGTTTTCCACCAGGCTGTCAGAGTTGAATGGATGGTAATGCGTTGGCAAAAATTGGATTTCTTGATTGATTGTGAGAGGAAGGGAAGGTCTGCAACTGAAATATTTGTGCATTGGTTTTGTTCCAATTCCAGCCATGGGAGATTACACTTGTGTATATTGATCCATTTAACTAGGTACTGTAATTGATTTGCCAGGAAGTAGTGATGGAAGTTTGGTGCCTCAAGCCCCCCATGTGATTTTTTATTTTGTAGTGTTGAGAGTGATATTCTAGGTTTTTTGTTTTTCCAGTAAAATTGTGTTGTTAACCCTCTGGAGTCTAAGGTGTTTTTGGGGTCCTTGAGATGTTTTGACATGACCTGATATTTGTATTTTTTTCAGTTGCTTATAAACATATTAATGGCAAAGGTGTAATTACACTCTATTTAGCACGAACATGACTATCATAATATGTGAGCAACATGTATGTACATGTTTGCATTTTTGAGAGAATATTATTTATGCGTGGTTATTCAAAAAACTCAAACTTAAATGTTCTGATATAAGACCACAAACGACCAACTTCACATATTCCCACAATACTTTTGACTAATGGATGTTGTCGGCTAGAGTATTTACTTCAAAATGATCTGAAAATCATCCGGGCTAATCGTTCACATTAAACAATAGATTGATTTAAATTTTGTAAGACACTTTTTGTTTGGAAAGGCAATATGCAGGTGGGCGTGAATGATCCAACAAGGTCATGAATAATGTCCTCATTCACACCTGGAGACAAAGAAGACCTGCTAATGCTGCATACTAATGAGCCTTTCACTGAGTGTGTCACTGAGCCACACAGAATGCAAAGAATGCAAAGATAACACACACACACACACATACATATATATATATATATACATACATACATACATACATACATACATACACACACACACATCTACAGAGTTGGAAACATCTTGAAAAAAAAGTGTATTTTTCCACAAACTGTGTAGGCCTATGCTTGCAAATTGTATAATATCCAAGGTAAACATTTCTAGTAATTGTGCAGTTAATTCTCATTCGTATTTTCAGAAAGTTTTGGATTATGTAGGCTATCCTTTCCCCAAATTTGTCACTAATAAAACACAAAAATAATTTAAAGAGAAGGCTTATATTGACCTTTTAAGATTTTGTTTGCACCTTGGAAATTAGGTTTTGATGTGGCAGTACAATCTTTATAATCTATCCAAAACGAAATGTTGTCTTTCATATTTCGTCTGTAACATATCGTCTTTTATAATATAGCCTATATTAGGGCATAAATGTTAATTTGCAGTTTAAAATGTTGCTTATACAAAGACATTTTATTTCAACGTATTCAGTCGATTTTTACTCATCTCAGTAGGCAATAGATATTTCATTCACACACAGACACGCGCGAGCTGTAACGTTAGTAAACAAAAAACGCATGTGTCTGTGCCGTTCATTCATTCAAACACAGAAACGCGATTCAAATTTAAACAGTCTTTTGCGGTTTACAGACACCATTTCATATCGCGATTAGAACAAAGCACTTACTGATGATCTGCAGCTGGATCCGTTGTTCGGCTACTCCAGCACGTTTGAGGTAAAATTTCCAGGATAATCACGATATTATTAGCAGAGCTATTCCTCACAGCGAGTGTGTTGTCCAGCTGTTGTGGGCGTTGACTGGTTTGCATGTGTTGCTCCAGATTATCTGCGTTTGAATAGCGCGCGCTCTCGATGGGCGTGTCACATTAGCGGAGTAATGAGGTGCCAGAACGATAATGAGCACAGCTGGGGCCTGTTTCAGAAAGGAGGTTAAGTGAAAACTCGGAGTATATTAACCCTGAAATGAGGGAAACTCTGGGTTTTCCGTTTCAGAATGGGAGGTATATCAAACCCGAGAAAGCAGAGTAAGTCAAGCCCGTTTCTGAAAGAGGGGTAACTTATACTCAGAGTCAGTTACCATGGCAACTTACTCTGTGAACCTAACCTGGTCGGGAGCAGGTTTTCTTCGGTAAACCCAGAGTTTCTTGCGGTCTCCTCCCCTTTTTTAAAGAGGAAGCGGTGTTTGAACACTTCATTCATTCTTTCTGTACATTTATTTATTGCTGTTTTTTCCGCTGTTTTAAAAAAGAAATTAATAAGATGAAGTATATATAACTCCTTAAAATGGCAACTGAAAATACAGTACATTAGAGTTACATCAATGCAGTTCTAAACAAATTCTACAGAATTAAACTGTGGCATTTACTGAAAATCACTTGGGGGATAAGAATGTCCGTTTATACTTAGATATAAACTTCGATTCTATAGGCTACGCTACATACAAATGTGAATGTGTAGATTGTCTGATGTGTAGACACATAATATTAACATTACCCTGTAGGCCTCTCTGTGGCGCAGAAACTGTTTCTTCATACCCATCATCCTGTGAAGATGAGCATGTGTACACTTTATAACACTATTTGTCATCATTTCTGGTGTATTGAGTAGGCAACTTACAACTGTCTGGGGTTCTGTTGGGACAGGACGCTCCAAAAGACAGATATTAGTCTCTAGATAGATATTAGTCCCAATAGATATCAGAATCTATTGGGACCAACGAAAAACCCAACCCAAAGTAAAATGGAAAAGTAAATGGAAATATCAAAAATACCCTATATAAAAAATAACACATAGACCTCTTACATTTTATGAAGGCCCTTGGATCTCCGGGAGTGACCGGCTCTGATGAAGGAATTCCCTCAGCCAAAAATGCTGCTGCACTGCTAGACACTGCATGCTATTTAGATATTTAATATGTCAAATGTTTGTAAAGTCAGATAGCCTACACCCATGAAATGCCCAAGCCTTACCTGATTGAATTATGTTTTTATTTTATTTTTATTTTCAGCTGCTGCCATATTCTTTTAATGCCTGCAGGATTACACATAGCCTTCATGAAAATTAAAATTAGGTTGAATAACTGTTCTTCCAGTTTCACCTCTGATATAACAGTTACTTTAAAATAGTTATTAATTACTAACTACAAATGACATCTTCAACAGTGTAATTAGATTAATGTAATAATTACTATCTTCAGAAAGTATTGGTCTACTTATTATTAATTACTAAGTCCCATATCAACCTCAACCACTTGAACAATACAATGAGGAGAGACAAGAAACTGCACTTTTAATGCTTTCAAAATGAACAATATACAATTGCATGAATTATTCTTGAATTGACCAAAGTGTGTAGAGGGAGAAGGTTACATTCAAAATATACCTTTTAAAAATGTATGTTAAATCCACTGTTGTTTTATACAGAATTGTTTTATGGTCTATGCAGTAGCCTATTTAATGTAATTACATCATATTTTATTTGAAATTACAGAAGAATTAAGAGTAATCCCTTTAATTAAATTACAATATTTAGATTACTTAGTAATTAATTACACCCAACACTGTATAACAGTAATTCCTCTTTGTGTTTGGCGCTGTTGCCATGGTGACTCATAATATCTGCGCTCCATTGATAATGGCTTTTTATAGTTGTGGTGCACACGCTCAACTCAGAGTCAGTCAACTTAGAGTTGATTGAACTAACTAATTTCAGCTGATCTGTAACCGAAAACTCAGAGTTTCCCATCTCAGGGTAAGTCAACTCAGAGTTCAAGTTTTAACTCAGAGTTGGTTGAACCTCCTTATTGAAACAGGCCCCTGATCTCTCGCTCTTTTTATATAGATTACATAAACAGAGAATATTTGTTTTAGATTTGAATTAGATAATTTAAAACTACACACTTAAATGATTATAGAGATATATAGCTCATGTCTGAGTGAATAGTATTCGCTGAGTTTTGTTTGAGTTTAGAGAAGTGCTTCAGAAAAAAAGTTCACGGAGACGGAGAGGCATAAAGCACTCCCTGTTTACTTTCTTTATTTTACAAAAGCACAATGTTTTATTTCGATTGTAAGTGGACACATAAAAAAGTAGACATTTAACAGCTTATTTTTTCATATTTCTTAAGTCTGTATGACCAAAACCGACGGAGTATTTTAGGTCTATTTTGCTGCTATGTAAAAAAAAACCGAGCAAAACGCGCCCACGCGTTTGCCGACCTCAGGGGGTTAATGAATTAAGAGTTTTGAACCATTTCTCTGTAGGAGTGATGGGGATCATAGAAAAAAGGTAGTTAATTTGGGGTAGAATTTTCATTTTCACTGCAGCTATTCTTCCGATGAGTGTGAGTGGGTGTTTTGACCAGCGTTTATATTCGTCTTCAATTTTCTTTAGAAGTGGAGTGTAGTTGAGGATGAAAAGCTCTGACAGCCTGGGGGAAATCTGAATCCCTAGGTACTTGATGTTGCCTGTGTGAAGATGGAGGGGTGTATCCTGAGCTCCAGAATCCCATGCATCACCTGAAATTGGTAGTAAAATCGACTTGTTCCAATTAATAGTATAATGCGAGACAAGGGAGAATTTGTTGATGATATTGAACGTTTCTTGAAGTGATACTCGTGGGTTCTGTAAATAAAGTAAAAGATCATCTGCACATACCTTTGGTTTTGATGAAGTCGCCATTTTGTGAGTCTCTATCCACTGACGCTCAGCCTTTTTTATTTCCCCAAGGCTATCTATATTCAAACAAAGCAAAACGTGTTGAGCAGAATCTTGAACATATTAAAAACCTCGAGGAAAATAACGAATAAAAAGCACTAAGGGTGTCACGATTTCGATTTTAAATCGAAATCGATCGAAATTAAGTCACAATCTCGATCATCGAATTCAAAAATGGAATCGTCGATGCTGCCACGCCTCCATGTCACGTTCGGTCGGCTTGTCAAGCAGAAAAAAACGCGTGTTGAAATGCTGCGAGTCAACCTCCTCTGGGGGCCGCACACATAAGCGCGCGTCTATGACAACTCGAGGTATCGCACACACCCGACGATAAGCGCGCGTCTATGACAACTCGAGGTATCGCACACACCCGACGATAAGCGCGCGTCTATGACAACTCGAGGTATCGCACACACCCGACGATAAGCGCGCGTCTATGACAACTCGAGGTATCGCACACACCGGACGAGAAGCGCCGCGTCTATGACAACTCGAGGTATCGCACACACCCGACGATAAGCGCGCGTCTATGACAACTCGAGGTATCGCACACACCCGACGATAAGCGCGCGTCTATGACAACTCGAGGTATCGCACACACCCGACGATAAGCGCGCGTCTATGACAACTCGAGGTATCGCACACACCGGACGAGAAGCGCCGCGTCTATGACAACTCGAGGTATCGCACACACCCGACGATAAGCGCGCGTCTATGACAACTCGAGGTATCGCACACACCGGACGAGAAGCGCCGCGTCTTTGACAACTCGAGGTATCGCACACACCGGACGAGAAGCGCCGCGTCTATGACAACTCGAGGTATCGCACACACCGGACGAGAAGCGCCGCGTCTTTGACAACTCGAGGTATCGTACACACCGGACGAGAAGCGCCGCGTCTATGACAACTCGAGGTATCGTACACCGGACGCGCACTTTCATGTGGCCTGCAATATTGTGTTTAAGGACATTATGGAACTCATGTTTATGTTATGAGGCTACTGTACAACGTTGCTTAGTCTGCACTTCATCTCTATCTCAGAGAGCGTCCGTTAACTGAATGTATCCTGAAAATCCGATAACATCAGCAATTTTCATTCAGCCAGCTGATTTCTGTAAATGAATGTAAAACATTTATATTGCAGCAAAGTCATAACGACGATTTGAGACAAATAAATGTATATAAAATGTATTCATTTATAATAAATGTAATATAAAACTATGTGAATGGCGCTCTCTGGCGCGGCAGGATTCATTTTGAACAAGGTCCTGAGCCGTTGCTGGGCGCCGCGGCGCGGACAGACGGCGAATGGCGCCGCCGATGTGTGTGTGTGTGTGTGTATATGTGTGTGTACACTCAGAGAATAAACTGTTAGAATTTTAAAGACGTGGCTCTGCGCGACGCATAGATTTATCTGTTAAACTGTTTGTTTGTTTGTTTGTTTGTTTTGTTGTGAACTTGAATGTCATCTTCTGTGAAGAAGACTGCAGTTACAAAAGAGAAACTAGATCGCAGGTTATTTTGCTTAAGTTTCCAATTGACTGAAGAAGTATTGTTACATTATGTTCTTAATAAATGTTTTAAATTTGACAATGTAGTGTGGTACATTGCGAACAAAGGTCAGATATTATGCATAAAAGTTTGGTCTAAAAATGGCATAGCAACCTGTGCTTAAAAAAAAAAAAGAATAAAAACCGAGAATCGAATCGAACTGTGACCTTAGAATCGAAAATGTAATCGAATCGAGGATTTGGAGAATCGTGACACCCCTAAAAAGCACGTAATGTTAAGTATTTCTTATTACATGGCTAGGTTGAATTCTAATGTAGATTGCGGTCTGTTATTTTTTGATAACAGACTGCTGCGAAGTATAACAGACCGTTGCCAAGAAAAACAGAGCGTTGCCATGGACGCAGGATTCTAACCGTAGAGACCATAGGTAGAGACGGTTAGGGACTATTTTCTTTAGCGGAAGCAATATAACGTTAATCTTTTTTAAATCAATCAATCAATTTAATCAATAAACTCATTTTTTAATTAATATTTTGTGTCAAATTATTGATTTATTTAGTAGGTAGCCATGTAATAAGCGGTATAATGTATGTATATGTATATATATATATACAATGTATAACGTTATGTAATGAATCTACAAAATCGATGTCTGAAGCTATAACAGTGAGCTGGGCATCATTGACCATAAAAATGAAATATTAATTGATTCACTTACCGTTTACTACGAGAATTTGGGCCGGAAAACCTTTCCAGCCGCATTTAGGTGGCTTTACTCCAACCGCTCCGTGTTCCACCAGGCCAATCCTCTTTGGGTCATTTAACATTTTTTTGTCCTTCACATATTTATCTAAGCCTACACTTACTTGGTTTTCTTTCACCCATTTTACGAGAACATACATGGCTGCAGCTTTCTTTAATTTTATCTCTACTATCTCGAGTACGTAACGTTACGTTTCTACTTTGATTTGCCTCAGCAACGGGCAGCAAAAAAGAGCGCCAATCGTAGCCAATCGAACAGTCCAATAAAAAACTCCTCATTTTTGTCGTTTGACACACACTGAAGGAAGCGTTGAAGCACTTTAAAATGGAGCCGTCTGAGAAAAGAAGGAGATTTTATAGAAGATATTTGCGAGATGACAACGAACCCTTACCCCGGACGACAAAATACCGTATGGAGAAAATTGGTAATGTGAACTAAAGTTACTAATTGAAAGTGCACCATACAGTGCTCGCAGCAGACCGATCCAGTCACATTTGCCACTAAAATAGATGCGTCCCAGCAAATGTATTTAGATTTTTAAAATTACATTTAAGATCATACATATTAATTGGGATTACTAACGTCTTAATTAGAATTTTACGATGTCACAAAGTACAAAAACGTGACGCTGTTGTGCATTTATGCCAACTTCTAACGTTACTTTTAATGAGCTATGACTGTTAATATTGTAATGTGTTGTCAATGGTTAGTTATCTCCCTATTCTTTTGAATGAGCAGACGTTAACGTTAATAGAAAAGGTTTTTTTTTTTGCGGGAAATTGTGAGGAAATATCAGATAGCTTGATGTTGCTATTAGTCTATCTAGTATTAATAATAACCAATCAGAATCAAGTTTGCTTAGTAACGTTGATAAAAGTCTACTATATTCTTTATTTGCAAGTTTCAATTAGGTTACCAGAACACCTAATATTATTGACTTTATTTCAGATCCCAGTGATGAAGGAGACAGGTAAGTTACGTTAACGTTAAATATATATCTGTAACGTGAAGTCCTGTTTATCCTATTTTTGGATTTATTAGAGAAATTTATGCAAATATTAATTACACTGAAATAAACAATGTCTATGCAGCTGTAATTCTGATTCAATTGAAGATGAGAGCATTTGGAATCATCCAGAGGTAAGGTCACATTCTATAGCACATTTATAAGAGTTGTACTAACTGCAAAATTCATGTATTCATTGGATTCACTTACTGCATTGACATTTATTATTTTCTCCCCTCAGATGTCTGTTGATGACCATGCTGGCAATGCCTCTTATTTGGACCCTGACTTTGAGGTGCGTTTGAATGTGAAATGTTTTTGCATCTGAGAAATAGTGGTCTTACGTGATGTTTAGGGTGATCTCTCAGAGCCAAGACAGAAGACACAAGTTTTGCTTACGAAGCTAAATTTAGATTAAGCTCTGCTTTAAATGATTGGTGCATATTGTCTGTCCTCTTTTACAGCAGTCCATTGATGACCATGCAAATAGAGACAGCGATGGCGCAGGTGCTGCAAGTTTGGACTTTGACTTTGAGGTGCGTTAAAAGTATTTACTTCTGAGAAATAGTGGTCTTACGTGATGTTTAGGGTGATCTCTCAGAGCCAAGACAGAAGACACAAGTTGTGCTTATTAAAGGACAAGTTCGGTATTTTACACTTAAAGCCCTGTTTACAGATCGTATCTGATGAAATAGAACGGTTAAGATAAAAATTTGGACACATGCTCCTGTCCCGAGAATTTTAGGTTTATTTAGCTTTTGTGGACCTATTTTGCCAAGCGCGTCACACCCGTGATTCTTCCGTTGAGAGCTTGAATAATAGACACTCAAGCCCAGTTGGTGGCGATAATGCACCTTTGCCAATTGCAAGCAAACCACTGGCATATACACAGAACAAGCAGAAGATCGCTGTCTTCATTGAAAGCATTACAAACAGACAGCTAATAATGGGGCGAATTTGTGCAGTTCCGAATTGCGGGAAGATTCGTGGCAAAAGGAACACCACCAAGTGCCTGTAAGCCTTGAGACAGCAGCAGCTTCGGCAACAGGCGTAACACTGGACTCCGTTGTCAACTGCAGTTCAAACTCTGCCTTTCTTTGCAGAAATTCCTCCTCTGAATATTCAGGCTCAAACCTGTAACCCTGTCCATCAAAATCGATCTCAAAACCGTCATCCTCCCATATAAATGTCTCGGAATCCATTTTTAAGTTGACACAGATAGCTTCGATCTTGTAAAAATGTTTAGATAGCTTAGCCTACGATACCACGTCCGCGACTGCATAAGACTACAAAAAGCATACAAACAACCCCATTTCCGTTTCCCGCGGCGGAGTAATACCGTACCTTACACAGCGAATCCAATACAACTTAATGGAGTTGGACAAAAACTAAGATAAAACCTGTTGGAATGCATCTTTTTCAGCGATTTTTGAGTGCACATACCAGTGAACACCCCTGACCACTCGGTGAGTTTCACGTCTTTGTAAACGAAAGTTTAATATGTTTTAGGAAGGAATCTTCCAGTGCACATAGACAACCATTGTGGGGGTGGGGGGGGGGGGGGGGGGGGGGGGGGGAAGCGAACTAAACCTAAAATTCTCGGGACAGGAGCATGTGTCCAAATTTTTATCTTAACCGTTCTATTTCATCAGATACAATCTGTAAACAGGGCTTTAAGTGTAAAATACCGAACTTACCCTTTAAGCTAAAGTTGTTTTTATAAAATGCTTTTTCAGCCACCCAGTGGGCACGCTGTGGATGACAGTGATGAGGAAGAGTGGAGACTGAATGATGAACCTGAAGTAGGTTAACTCACTCTTTTTCCCCCTTTTTTTTCATATCTAACTTATAATAATTGAGATTAAGCTCTGCTTTAAATGATTGGTGCATATTGTCTGTCCTCTTTTACAGCAGTCCATTGATGACCATGCAAATAGAGACGGCGATGGCGCAGGTGCTGCAAGTTTGGACTCTGACTTTGAGGTGCGTTAAAAGTATTTACTTCTGAGAAATAGTGGTCTTACGTGATGTTTAGGGTGATCTCTCATACCCCTTTTCCACCAAGGCAGAGCTGGTGCTGGTTCGGAGCCAGAGCCTAGTTTCAAATCGGTTCTTTGTTTTTCGACCACCAAAGCACCAGCTCCGAACCAGTAAAAGTGGTTCTTAAGTAGCACCAAAACATTGCTGGGCTAGAGTAAGAACCGCTTGCGTCAGGGGCTGGGGGCGGGGTTACCGTGACCAACAAGACGAAAAGAAACTTGTGACCGCCATTTTTTAAATAGCTGCTAATCGAGCTAATAGCTGCTCGATTGTAATCTCCGTCTATGCAAGTTACGGCGAGCTGCACGAACGCGTTGGATTCACCGTGTTTGGATGCCGATGTAGTTTCGCAAAGCCATGAGCATCAATAGTAACGCAACGAACGCCATTGTTGATGTAAGACTTGTTCGAGATGCATCGGAGCGGCGCGGACCGATCAGAGCTCCGGGAGTATTTGGAGAGCATACGACTCCTTGTGCTTTTGGATCGCTTTCACAGTGCTTTAATGTCACGCGGCGATCGGTCTGCGTGAAGCCGAACCATCTCGAACAAGCCTGGTGTGTTTTTGTTTGGCGCTGCCGTGCTAGCGTTGCTGGGCAACATGAGATGTATACACACAGTGACGTAAGATCTGGCTCTGTTTTGGCTCTCTAGCCTGTGGAAAGGCAAACCGGTTCTTAGAAGAACCGTCAGTAGAACCAACTCCGAACCGGCTCTAGCTCTAGCTCTGAACCAGCACCTGGTTCTTGTTGGTGGAAAAGGGGTATCAGAGTGTATTAAATCGTTGTGAATGCATTTGGGTTTAGTTGCCGTCTTCAGTGCGGTGTTCAGGGAGAGCACGTCCAGAGTCACACATTCTGCACGCATCTGAGGCGGCGCTGGTGACGCGTTGTATAAGTACCGGTAGTAATAATTCTTTTTTGATTATTAAATAATTCATTTAATTAAATTATCAATAACATCGAAACATTTTACAATCCTACTAGCCCTTTATTTAGATTAAAAACCATTCTCATTCATTTGGTGAGGAACATTGCGTTTTGAGCAGGATTTGCCGACCCTGTCACGCTGTTGCCATGCTGCTGCAGCAGACTCCTTTAAGCCTAATTGCTCCACTAAGGTGTCGGCCATCTTGAAAAATGGCCGCCATCTTGAAATTTCAAGTGGCTCTGACAATTTTCTTGTCAAGTGAGTGACCCATGGAGACTCCTCATGCCAATTTTCACGCTTGTATCATAAACTGAACGATTCTGCCAAACATAAGCACTTAGCCGCTCCACTATGGTTCTGCTCTTGCAGTCAAAATGGCAAATGGCTTGAACATATCTCCTACATTTTAACCACAAGTACTATAACTTATTGGGATCCTGTTTTTTGTTCTAGGTTAATGATGACATGATGAGGTCCCCACTGTACAAAGGTGCATTGGTTACTCTTGGACAAACCGTTCTACTTCTAATGGCCTTTGCTGGAACAGTGGGATTGACGCAAGATGGTTTGCAAACACTTCTGCAAATGTTGATTCTTATTCTACCACAAGATTGCCACTTGCCAGCCACAAAGTACCTGTTAAAAAAACTTTTCAAAACAGGGAAATATGATTTTCATCTTTATTGCCCCAACTGCTGTTGTGTTTTAGAAAATAATGAATGCAAGACGTGCAATCAGTTCTTTGACAAAACCAAACTAATGAAAAACGGTAACTTCTTTTTTACATTGCCGCTTATCGGCCAACTTAAACATGTCCTAGAGACTTTGAATCTTGGAGAGTCATTAAACTACAAAAATACCAGGCCAAGGAACTCTGACACAATTTCAGATGTTATGGATGGGAAATTGTATGAACAAATGTGTAAAAACTCAAATTTAAACAAAGATTACTCTTTTAGCTTTACTTTTAACTCTGATGGTGTACCTATTTTCAAATCCTCCTCTTTTTCTATCTGGCCCTTGTTGTGTTACATAAATGAGCTCCCACCTACTATAAGGAAAAAGAACGTGTTTTTAACAGGACTATGGTTTGGTGTGAAAAAACCAACCATCTCCACATTTTTTAGACCATTTATCAGTGAAATGAAAACTCTTGGTTCAGCAGGTTTTGAGTGGTGTTTAAAGGGAAAGATTATAAAATCTTATGTATATGCTATCATTTGTTCATGTGATAGTGTAGCTCGGGCTATGATACAAAATATCAAACAATTTAATGGGAAATTTGGCTGCAACTGGTGTCTACATCCAGGGGAAAGAGTTGAGAAAGGTAAAGGATATGTTCAGGTATATCCTTATATGGAAGAAGTGACCGAACGCTCTCACAAAGATACGGTTGAATGTGGAAGAAAAGTAGTGGTTGGTGAAACCTTTGGTGTGAAAGGACCCACACCTTTGATGTCGCTGCCTTTTTTTGACATTGTCTCTGGATTTATTGTTGACTCTATGCATTGCATTGATTTAGGCGTGATGAGACAGCTGTCTACCCTGTGGTTCGACAGTTCTTACCATAGAGAGCCCTGGTATATAGGAACAAGAATCAGTGAGATAGATAGTAAGATGGAACATTTTCAACCTCCATCTAACATCACAAGAATGCCTAGATCTATCATAACCAGAGCCTACTGGAAAGCCTCAGAATGGCGAGCTTTTCTCTTGTTTTATGCTCCCATTGTTTTGAAATCTGTTCTTCCAGGTAGATTTTTTGAGCACTACTTCCTTTTGTGTCAAGCAGTTTTTGTCTTACAAACAACATCCATTACACAGCTGGAGCTCTTTTATGCATCTCAACACCTGAATGAGTTTGTGCGGAATTTTGAGACCTTGTATGGTAGAGCACATATGACATAAAATGTTCACATTCTTCTTCTTCATCTTAGTGACAGTGTCAGAAACTGGGGGCCCTTATGGTGTTATAGTGCATATAGTTTTGAAGGGTGCAATGGATTTCTGCTGAAACTATACAATGGCACACAGTCTGTACCCTTACATATAGTTAAATCTTTTCTCTTACTAAAACAATTAGAGTGCATTGGCAAGATTGTGATGATAAATGCTCATCCTAGAGTGAAGCAGCTGTTTGACACCGTGCTCGATGGCTATAATACAACTAAACATGCAAGAAGAGTAAACGGCACTGTGCTTTTTGGGCATGGTTGTTTTAGAGCTCTCGATCTATATGAAAGGGATGCTATTGAGCAACATCTCAGATACCCTGTCAGAGACCAAGCTATGTTTTACCACAAAGCTGTAGTTAACTCTCAAATATTTCTGAGCATTAATTACAGAAGAAAACTTAAAAGGGATAACACTCTGGTCAGGATATCTGATGGCAGTGTTTGCCAGATAGTCTCTTTTGCCAATGTTGTGAGTCACACTGGCTGTGAACAGGCATTATGTCTAGTAAGAAAGTGTGTGTCAAAACCAAGATTGTTTCTTCAAGGCTACTATGGTGAATCTAGGTGCCAGATTAAGCATGTAATGTCAATACCATCGGAATTTGGTGATTTGATTGCTCTGGACATATGCCAACTTTCAGAAAAATGCATAGTGTATAGAAAAGAAAGCGGTTGTGTAGTTTTTTGCTTGATGCCAAACACTTTTGATCGAGATTAACATCTGAGAATGCCTGGTTACAAGTGTCAGCCTACGGGGCAAAAGCCCATATACTGTCGTGCTCAGAATTGATGGCACCCCTGGTAAATATGATCAAAAAAGGATGTAAAAAATCCTTTTAATCTTTCATTTAAAAAAAAATTGGCAAAAATTTAAACTTTCATTTAAGTAAAATAATTGAAAGTGGAGGAAATCAAATTATAAAATAAATGTTTTTCTCCAAAACACGTTGGCCTCAATTATTGGTACCCCTAGAACTTTTTATGAGTAAAATATAAAGTATATTCCCACTAATATTTACCTTTTTTTATGATGACTGGGAGGGGACATGTTCGGTTCACTTAGTTTTGTCGTGGCCACAACATATAAACTCGTGGGAATGTGATATGTTGTTACTACTAGGGGTGGGAATCTTTTACCATCTCACGATTCAATTCGATTCCGATTCTTGAGGCCACGATTCGATTCAAAATCAATTTTCGATTCAAAAAGATTTTCGATTCAAAACGATTCGATTCGATTATCATGTAGAACACAACCGGTGAAGACAAAAAAAACATCTATATTTCTCAGTCAGACACAGTAACTTAAAGAATAACAAGTTATGAAAATAAAGTGCTTCTTTCAAAATGAATAATAGTCCTACCCCTAAGCTACCTGGCGATGAAGCAGCGATAGACCGAGTTTTTTTTTTTTTTTTTGCCCTCTCGGAGTTGGCAGGGAGTTTCGTGAAGCACTGCAGTGTGCGTTGGTCTGCAGCTGCGGCTGACTGTACGTTCACACCGCCGCCGACTTGAGCTGCAAAAAAGCTATAGCCGCCCTGTCAAGGACGCTTGTCAAAAAGTACGGGGAATCTTGTTGACGCTTTGGCCGCTCTGACGTAGCAGCATTCACAATGAAATGTAAACAGAAAAAACAAGCAATGCATTCGGCAGTTTAGGATTTCGCACAAGATTTGTCAACACAGAAAACGTTTCATCACTGGAGAGTTTTTTTCCCGACACCATCGTATTAATTGATTTTGATTAATATGCGCGAGGGAGAGAGAGAGAGAGCAGACAGCGCTCGGGTGAGTGCGCGCGCGCGGCCGGGGCTCTCTCTCTCTGCTCGTTCTTATGCCCTGTCAAGCGCGCCCTGTTAAACTGACAGGACTTAAAACACATGCAAATGGTAGGAACGAAAGATCTCCCTCTCATCCATTTGCTTCCTTTTTGTTTTAGTGATTTGCCGCTCACGTCCCGTATAGGCTAGTTACAAAAATGGAGGCGAACAGCCAGCTGATTTTATTTATTTATTAAATCGATTCTTGGACATTTCAGATCGATTCTGAATCGTTGCAAATGAGAATCTAGATTCTTCTGTGAATCGATTTTTTTGGCACACCCCTAGTTGCTACGAGATATTAATTAGTGGGAACTATCTATTTCTCGTGGCCACGGCTTGAATGAGTCGAAAGCCATCGTGTAAAGGGAGCGTGCGCAGCGTGTTAAAGCTATCGCCCCAGTTTCTACACGTCTAGCTCCTTTTATCAGGAACAAATGGCCATAAACTGCAAATAGACATAACATTTTGTCCATGGTAAATGACGTGATTTCATTCATGGTTATTATATTTGACAAATTATATCTTATCTAGTCATTTTAACCTCTTGAAATGTCTTTAAATTAAATGGCAAATTAGACCAGTAACATAGTTTTACACTCGACAAAAAGTGTATTGATTGACCCTTTAAAAGGTATTTCAACAGGTAAAAAGGACTGCTTGCTGTCAAATATAACCATCATGAATTAACATGACATGTAAAATGACTAGATAAGATACAGTATATTCTGTCAAATATAATAACCATGAATGAAATCACGTCATTTACCACAGACAAAATGTTATGTCTATTTGCAGGTTATGGCCATTTGTTCCTGATAAAAGGAGCTAGACGTGTAGAAACTGGGGCGATAGCTTTAACATGCTGTGCGTGCTCCTTTACGCGATGCTTTCGGCTCATTCAAGTCGTGGCCACAAGAAAAATATATAGTTCCCTCAACATATGATCTCGATTCTCAATGCCACGACTTTACATTGCGTGACCACGACATAAATGATGTCCTTACCTGAACAAAATGATCTCGTAGCCACGATTAATTATCACATTGTTCCCACGACTTAATATGACGTTCCCCACAAATTAATATCTCGTGACAACAACAAGTTTATATGTTGTGGCCACGACAAAACTAAGGGAACCGAATATGTCCCCTCACGTTCACTGTATTTTTTAGCACACCAGGGAGACTAGGAACATGAAATTGTCTAGCTATTACTTCTTATTTCACAGGAGATTAAATATAAGGCCAAATTCCCTTAATCATCCATCACAATGAGTAAAACCAAAGATCACCTCTGATCTCCTGTCAGGTGTTCTCCAAACTCATCAGGCATTACAGGAGAAAACTCAGAGCAGTTATCTTGGCAAAAGGTATTTAATAAATGGGTACCAATAATTGAGTCCAACGTGTTTTGGAGAAAAACATTTATTTCATAATGTGATCCCCCCCCCCCCCCCCCCCCATTTTCAATTATTTTACTTCAATGAAAGGTTAGATTTCTGCCAATTTTTTTAATGAAAGATCAAAAGGTTAAACATGCAGATTTATTTTTTATAGCCATTTTTGCTCATATTTACCAGGGGTGCCATCAATTCTGAGCACGACTGTATGTAACATTGCCCCATGTTGATTGCTTTTTACTTTTATATATTATACAGTGCAACAAGAGTCTAACAGAGTCTTTTGTCTATCAGAGTTAGTTCTAATAAATACTTATACCAGTATATGGATGGGTGAAAGATTAGCATTTGACATGCATATTGACAATGTGTTGAAGAGGCTTAGGCCAAAATTAGGTTTCTTTTATCGTATTAAAAAGTTTTTTCCATATGAGGCCCGAAAGAAAATAGTAGAAAGTGCATTTTTATCTATAATCGATTACGGTGATCTTTTAAATATGCAAACATCTCTACTTAGAAAATTAGATTCTGTGTATCACGCAGCTTTAGGATTTGTTTCTGGTGCAGAGTCACGGACGCATCATTGCATTTTATGATTATTTAGCTTGGTTATCTTTACATCAAAGGAGAAAGCTACATATGTACTTATTTATTGCAAAAGCTCTTCTAGGTAAATTACCCTCTTATATATCAAATCTTCTAATTTATTACACAAATAGTTATCGCACTAGATCCGATTCTCATATTCGGCTAAAAGTTCCAAGGGTATTGTCAGAATCTGGTAAATGTGCTTTTTCTTTTTAAGCTCCTTGATTTTGGAATGAATTGTAAAATATACTTAACCTAGATGCACTTCCAACTCTGAGCACTTTTAAATATCTCTTGCACAATGTTCTAAAGGAAACTTGTAATTGTTTTTCTTGATTTGCTACTATAGCTATATTTAGTTCTTAAATGTGTATATTGTGGTATTGTCATTTTGTGATCCTTTTGTGTGAAACTTTATGTGCTGCCGTCTTGACCAGGTTTCTCTGGGAGAAGAGATAGTAATATCTCAATGTGATTCTCCTGTAGTGTTGCAATCCTGAATAGTTCTTCAATACATATTATATAACTAAGAAGAATCTGCATCTGGTCAGTATTTTTACTTTGGTCAATAGCTCATTCTGTTAAAATAAAGATTTTAAAAAGCCTTCCACATGTGGTGTATGTATTGCTTTTATACAGACTCATACATTCATATCAATAATCAATATTTAAAAGATTTTGTGCTTTGTCAGTACTACAGACTGCATATCTGTAGCTCAGCTTATGGGGATGAATGAAACATCAACATCGCGCGTAAGTTCATGTGTTTGGGGATTTGGCCATTAACATATAACATTTTAATGTGTTGTTGGGGAATTTGGCTATTAACTTGTAACCTTTTAATTATGAACGAGATTCAAAAGATCTGAGTCAGTAACTTCACATTACAATAAAGCTGAAAAACATGTGATCACATGTGGTGAAAACTTTGTTCACATGTGGTGACTTTATTCACATGTGGAAAACATGTGATCACATGTGGTGAAAACTGTGTTCACATGTGGTGACTTTATTCACATGTGGAAAACATGTGATCACATGTGGTGTTGTTGTTCACATGTGGAAAACATGTGATCACATGTGGTGTTGTTGTTCACATGTGGAGAACATGTGATCACATGTGAAATTCATGTGTTTTTTCTGTAAGGGATGCGTTTGTGTAAGAAAAATATTAATATTTAAAACTTCCTAAAGTAAAATAACTAGCTTCTGGACAAACAACAAACATACAGATTCAACTTAAGTCTAATGCTACACCATGCTACTTTTGACGTCATAAGCTGCACAGTAAACTGCGTTTGGCTGAAAGCTAGAATTTTACTTAGTTACGTGTTAAATAGGGATATTTTTCTTACACAAACAGATCGCTTTGCTTTAGAAGGCCTTTATTAACCCCCAGAGCCACGTGGAGCACTTTTACCATGGATAGATGCACTTTTTTGAGCTTCAAACTGATTGTTGCAATTTCTGCCTTTGTGAGATTTCAATATCCCTTTATTTGTAAAAGTGAAAATGCAGTGCAGAATAAAAAAAAAAGGCTAACTCTACCTTTCCTGTATTATCAGTTTCTTTCAGTGGTGCAGAGAGATGTCCTTGACAAGGCAATAAAGGCAGCCATATATGTTAAGTCAATACTTGGTAAAAGGAAAATTTACTTAGAAAAATTCAGTTAAAATATAGCTGTAATTTTTTTTTCTCTTGCAGTGGCAGTCAAGAAGAGTCAAGTGTCCAAAACGGGGAAATTCACTGCTGATTCAATAATTCCTTACTGAGTTTTATCCAAATGTTCACATGTAGAGAAATAAAGTTTTTCTTCAAATGCAAGATGTGTATGTATTTTCTTGATTTTAAATATATTTATATTTTGAAAATATATTTTAAAAATGGCCATAAAATATATTTTAGGAAATATATTTCCCTATTTTAAAATATATTTTAGGAAATGTATTTCCCTATTTTAAAATATATTTCAGGAAATATATTTACCTACTTTAAAATATATTTTAGGAAATGTATTTCCCTATTTTAAAATATATTTTAGGAAATATATTTACCTACTTTAAAATATATTTTAGGAAATATATTTTTTGGCCATTTTTTGTATATTTTGAAATATGTGAAAATATATTTTAAAATATATTTTTTTACCGTATGGGAGTAACCTTTAAAAACGGGAAGACCCCAAGTGCAGTAATTATATTTATTGGGGAATTCCGTAATCATAAATCCAGTCCAGGCAATAAGTCGTCATCATAAATCCATCCAAAAACAAGAACACAAACAGGAAACACAGGGAACAGAAGTGGCGTGATAATAGATGAGGACTCCCTGACAAACACTGAAACAACCAGGGATATATACACACAGAACTAACCATGAAACAGGGAACACTAGCTGCGTTTACATGGACCCCTTATAATCGGATTGAAGGCTCAATCGGATTGAAAAACCTTCATGTAAACACCTTAATTGATCCGATTGAGCTCGATCCGATTGAAATTTCGATCGGATTGAAAGGGGTGGTTTATTCCTTTTGTAATCCGATCAAGAGAACATGTAAACACTTAATCGGACTGAAAACCAAATCTGAAAGGAATGCGCATGTGCAATGACAGCTACCGAGTTTATACAGTACGATTGCGACTCGCATTGTCAATGGTATTGGTGCTCTCACCCATGGGCGTCAGTTTGGTTTGAAATGTGCTGGGGACAGAGACGCATACATTTTTTCTTTAAACACTTGCATTTTCCTATCAACAGTGGAAAGGAACCGGCTCAGGAACAGGAACAGACACCAGCTCAGGAACAGACACCGGCTCAGGAACAGTAACAGACACCGGCTCAGGAACAGGAACAGACACCGGCTCAGGAACAGACACCGGCTCAGGAACAGACACCGGCTTAGGAACAGACACCGGCTCAGGAACAGACACCAGCTCAGGAACAGTAACAGACACCGGCTCAGGAACAGTAACAGACACCGGCTCAGGAACAGGAACAGACACCGGCTCAGGAACAGGAACAGACACCGGCTCAGGAACAGACACCGGCTCAGGAACAGGAACAGACACCGGCTCAGGAACAGGAACAGACACCGGCTCAGGAACAGGAACAGACACCGGCTCAGGAACAGACACCGGCTCAGGAACAGACACCGGAACAAGAACAGGAACAGACACCGGCTCAGGAACAGACACCAGCTCAGGAACAGGAACAGACACCGGCTCAGGAACAGGAACAGACACCGGCTCAGGAACAGGAACAGACACCGGCTCAGGAACAGACACCGGCTCAGGAACAGTAACAGACACCGGCTCAGGAACAGGAACAGACACCGGCTCAGGAACAGGAACAGACACCGGCTCAGGAACAGGAACAGACACCGGCTCAGGAACAGACACCGGCTCAGGAACAGACACCGGAACAAGAACAGGAACAGACACCGGCTCAGGAACAGACACCAGCTCAGGAACACGAACAGACACCGGCTCAGGAACAGGAACAGACACCGGAACAGGAACAGACACCGGCTCAGGAACAGACACCGGCTCAGGAACACGAACAGACACCGGCTCAGGAACACGAACAGACACCGGCTCAGGAACACAAACAGACACCGGCTCAGGAACACAAACAGACACCGGCTCAGGAACACAAACAGACACCGGCTCAGGAACACGAACAGACACCGGCTCAGGAACACAAACAGACACCGGCTCAGGAACACAAACAGACACCGGCTCAGGAACACAAACAGACACCGGCTCAGGAACACAAACAGACACCGGCTCAGGAACACAAACAGACACCGGCTCAGGCACAGGAACAGACACCGGCTTGGCGGCGGCCATCTTGTCCGGAGACACTGGCTCGGCAGACGTGACGTAAACCGTCTCTGGATCGGCAGACGTGACCCGAACCATTTCCAGCTCAGCAGATCTGATGTGAAGAGACACATGCTTGATAGGTAGCATCGTCGAGGCCGAGAGGGCGAGACGCTGGGACATCACCGGCCCATGGTCAGAGATTGACCGAAATGGAGAATGCTGTCGATGCTCACCTCTAGTATCTTCTCCCCTGCGTCATCCAGGAGTTCCCCTAAACTTGACCAGCCGGGTTGCCCTAAAAGACTCTGTTCTCAAGAACATAAACAGGAAACACAGGGAACAGAAGTGGCATGATAATAGACAAGGACTCCGTGACAAACACTGAAACAACCAGGGATACACAGAACTAACCATGAAACAGGGAACAGCTGGGAACAATGATGACGGAAACAGCTGAGTGCAATGAACAGTGATTGGTACAGACAAGGATTGTGGGGAATGCAGTTCATAATGTGGATGACACCGTGGGGAAGAGGACCTCTAGTGGACACCAGGAATACACAAACCAGACACTGTGACACTCTACTACACATATCTCATGTCTTGTCTCCTGCTCTGTTGGGGCGTTATTTCTTCTATGTTATATGTGCAGCAGTAGCATGTCTTACAGCAATGTCTGTGAATGTATTGGCAGTAGCAAGTCTCTGTACTTGTTCTGCAGCAGCGTAGAAGATCTATTCCGCCAAGACCAAATACATTAACATTGCCATTTACATTACCATTACCAAGCCAATCTCTCAGAGAGTTGTCATGACAGAAATATATATTTATGTTAGAATGGCACAATGTACATCATTTCCTGCTTCTGTTGGCTGCCTTTGTTTCTTCATTAAAGAACTATTGCAAGAACTTGCCTTTGCACTTGGATCCTCTGTTTCCGCTGACAAACCCATGGCAACATTGGGAACGGAGAGGTTGCGTCCCGTCGCCACGTATTTGGGGATCCCAAAATGCGTAATGTCGAACGTGACCGACTGAAAGGGAACTTTTTGTTCTTTATAACGTCTAAACTGAATAAGTTCAGATACAGTTCTGTATGGAATCTTCTTGTGTGTGGTCCTAAGCAGTGTTCCATGTGAGTCTCGTATTGGTGATTCTCAATCCATTCCTGGAGGAGCTCCTCATAATAGGCATTATAACTATTCTCTTGATTTTTGAATAGACTAGAATTGAGCATCTTTGAAATATTATGCAATATGGTATTTGGTAATGCATTATTTCGATGGTCCACTTTAGACATTCTACTAACTAAAAGTAACTTTGTAACTACATGTCAACTAACTCTCATTAGAGTATTAGTACACTGTTAGTAGACTGTTAGGTTAGGTGTTAGAGTTCGGGTATGTAGAATAAGCTGACAGGTAATTGCACAGTCAGTAGAATGTCTGTTAGGGGACCATCAAAAGATATTAGATATAGCAGATGTTAGGTAGACCATTAACTAATACTCTAATGACTGTTAGTTGACATGTTGCAAAGTTACTAGTTAGTCAAACATCTGAAGTGGACTATCAAAATAAAGTGTTACCCGGTAATTTTCTTGGGTTGTAGATTTGAAACTTTGTTTAGCTGTATTCAGTCAAGAAGTAATAGGAAAAAGGTTGTCTATACAAAAAGATTAGCAAATAATTTCCTTATGTCAGTTGCCTTTGACAATATCCGTGTACAGGAATACCGACAATATAAAAGCTTTTCATGGATTTTGTTTACTGGATTACATATGATAGTTACATATGGTAGCTAGTGTCTGGCCCTGGTAATCATTTCTGCAGAAAAATTATTTATTGTAGGTCAACAAAGTTTATTAAATACAGCTAAATGCACATTAATATATTTTACTTACTGGTTATTTTACTACTAATAAACTGATATAAGGTTAATGTGATGAAACTGACTGATTAATAAGGATTTGGAATATTTCATGAAATGTAACATGTTCATTGCCAGAGTGTGTATTCCTTCAAAGAAGGAGCATGTTGTTATTTTTTGACAACCAAGTCATGGTATGTCTGGTAATAATAAATAATAATAATAAAAAAAATCTTGATAAACAAGTTTGTTGTTGTTATTTTTTCTTTCTGGCAATCACAAAAACTATTATAAAACATTATTTCCTGCTCTAAAATATTGGATCTTAAGTAAGTGGTCAAAGAAACTGTAAAACAGATAAAAGATGTGCTCACACACAAATTGCAATCAGTATTGATGTACCAAATTACAAACTATTGGCAGAATAATTGTTTATTGTGAAATTGTATTATTATAAAGTTTATTTTTTTATTTTTGACTTTTAAAATATTTATGCACCCATTTTTAAAGAAGCAATAGGCCAGCCAAAGCTGTGCAGTACAGAAATGTAACTGTGGTTAAAGGAGAACTCCGGTCAATTTTAACATTGAGCTCAATTTTTAGTAAATTTGGAGTGCTGTCAATACAGAGAACAACGACAAAAATCGGTGTTGCCTACACTGTTTTATCCTATTTTTAAAATTTGCACCCTATTGACTTGAATGGGGCAAGTTTTAAACCTGCTTTTATCCTCTTAACATATTTGATGTGTCATTACAAGTGCCCAGCCATGTTGAGTGATTCCTTAAGAGTGAACACGAGTGAATCTGACTGCAGTAGATGTGAAAGATATGAATAAAAATGATGTTATATCAGCCAGCGCAAATACCTGCATTTAGTTCCTGTTTTCGGTAGAAGTCCAAAGTAGTCGATTGTCGAGTTCACGCGCATAGGTTTAGTTGCTATGATCACGCGCGTGAACTCGACAATCGACTACTTTGGACTTCGACCGAAAACAGGAACTAAATACAGGTATTTGCGCTGGCTGATATAACATCATTTTTATTCATATCTTTCACATCTACTGCAGTCAGATTCACTCGTGTTCATTCTTAAGGAATCACTCAACATGGCTGGGCACTTGTATGACACATCAAATATGTTAAGAGGATAAAAGCAGGTTTAAAACTTGCCCCATTCAAGTCAACAGGGTGCAAATTTTAAAAAGAGGATAACACAGTGTAGGCAACACCGATTTTTGTCGTTGTTCTCTGTATTGACAGCACTCCAAATTTACTAAAAATTGAGCTCAATGTTAAAATTGACCGGAGTTCTCCTTTAAGGGGAGTTTAGGCTCGTCACTTCATCTCTTGTGGCTTACTAACTTTTTGTATTGCTCTTTTTTATTACAAAACAATGATTTCCATAAAATAATTATTTAAAACAATAAATTAAATTTTTTATTTCAGAACGTTTAGATTGCATACATTCTAAAAGAAGAAAAACATATGGTCTTTTGAATTCCTGAGATATTCCTACTTATTTCTTGAAAAACATTCTCATAACTTGCTGGCGTACTGTTGTCAGATTTAGTCCATAAATGAGGGGGTTTAAAATGGGTGGTATTAGTAAGAATTCCAAGGCCATGAAATTACGCACACCTTGAGGCACTTTCTTTGAGCCATAGCGACTGTACAGCACATCAAACAGCAAAGCAACAGTCACATTGATCAATGAAAGCAGATGTGGCACACATGTTTGCATGAATTTGTGTCTGACCTCTATTGACTTTATGCACTTTCTAATCAACTGAAAATAGGAGCAATATATCAATACACCATGTCCAACGTATAGAAGAATAACAGTGAACCCAAACACATTATTTACTGTCGTAGAAAAACAAGAAAGTTTTGCAACTGCCCAAATCTCACAATATAGCTTTTCAATAGTAGAGCCACATAATGTGAGTCTAGATAATAATACAATTAAAACAGACATGCAAAAAAATGGGGCCAGCCAGCAGAAAAGGATACATTTAAAAACCATCTGATTGGTCATTATTGAATGATACTGAAGTGGTCTACATATTGCCACATATCTGTCATATGCCATCACTGTTAATGTTGAAATGTCACACAAGGCAAATGAATAAATGACAAAAATCTGAATCAGACATCCAGCGTAAGAAATCATGTGATCTTCAGCTAATAAATCATAGAAGAATTTAGGGTAAAATCCAGAAGTGCCATAAAGTGCATTTATACACAAATTACATATAAACACATACATCGGCTCATGAAATTTCTTATTCGAAATTATAGTAAAAATGATAGTTACATTACAAAACACCATTAGGGGATAAAACAGTGCAGTGAGGGAAAAAAACACAAATCTGTTTTCCATTGTTTCATTCAGTCCAGAGAGTGTAAACACTAAGACAATGGATTCATTATCCAGTGGTGGCTGCATCTGGAATGATATGCAATTATTATGCAGTTGTTATTATTATTACATTATTGAAGAAAAAAAAGCGTTAGTCTTAATGACATGAATATGAAAGCAATTAATTTACACAGTTATTGGAGTATGTTATCATTTTTTAAAAAGACATTAGTTTAGCTGTATTGTAGTTGTGGACATGAAATATCGAAATATTTAACAGTAGCATACATCGTTGTTGTTGTTGTTTTTCAGTTACAAAGGCAGTTGAACTTACCATGTTATCGGGTAGCATGTTTCCAGTTGTGTTTTGTAATGGTTTGATTTGGTTTGCTATATATGGACACTGGTCTCATGCTAATTGCCTTGACCACAAACATTGAAAACAGTTTTAACAAGCTCTCAAAAGACTAATTTTCTCTTAAGTTAAAATAACTGCCAATGTCAATCTATGCCCACGGGTAGAATTCTACTTTTGAAAACTTCTACGTCCAACCATATTCTTAACAATGAATCAGGTCCAACGCTATACATATGAAACCAGTAATATACCATTAAATCATTTTTAATTTTTCCTTTATGTTGTTAGACAGAACTTTCTTACAAAATGGATTTAGAATAATGTGCACTAATCAAATAATTGCAAACATCACTGGACAGCAGAGAACATGTAAGACTTGATAGGCTGTTTTGGTTTAGTTTCATTGTGTTTTGGTTACTTTTTTCCCTCTTTTCGTTTGCCTGTGTTCCCTAGTTAGTAACCTTGGTTGTTAATTAGTTCTGTGCACCTGGTTTTGTTCAGTTGATTACTCTCCTGTGTTATAAGCATGGTTATTTCCTGAGCCTTTTCATTGAGATGTGTTCCTAGTGGAATTTACTATTAAAGACTCCTTTTGTTATCCTTTGCGTTTACTACTACAACCTAAACAATACCCGACCAAAACAGGATACAATTTTTGCAGCATTTTTCTTTCTTTTTCCCTCTGCCCCCTCACAATGGACTTACCACATCCACAATGGACGTCCACATCCTATTTCTTGAGCAGAAGGACGTTACACTAGACAGTTTTGGGATTTGCCGTGCCTATGCACACCTCCCAGGGAATGGTCTTTGAGACGATTTCACAGAATTTGTGAAATGGGTGCTGGTGAACTGCGGATCACCATCTGTCCAGCCGAGGAGGACGTCCTCAGCCCCACTCCAGACCCAGAACTAAGCCAGCACCTCCCCCACTCTGCACGGAGTGAACACCTGAGCCCACCCAGATGGAGAGCCTGAGCCTGCCGTGATGTACAAGCCAGATAGAAGAACTGAGCCAGCTAGCGCCCTCAGCTCGGATACAGCCCTCAGATACGGTCCAGTTCTGGTTTATTTCTTTGCTCTTTGCTGACATGTAGCATTGATATGGCCTGCTTGTGGCCCAGATTTGGCAAACAGGAGCGGTCCGCCATCATTCCACGCTGCATGTGGACCAGATCAGTATTCCCAACCCGATCACACTAAATGCGTCTCTATAGCACGCAGTGTGTTTATCGTGCAATTTATATGCGAAAATTAGTTTTTGCGTGCATAGGATACGCATGGGTTGGTTAGGGTAGGTTTAATAGTGGTGGTGGGTGCGTGTGTATTACATGCAATGAAGTACGTATCAAATGCACGCGAAAACTGTGTATCATATGCACGTAAAAACTAAATTTTTTGCGTATAAATTGCACGATAAACACAATGCACGCTATAGAGACGCATTTACATGATAACAATGAAACAATGTTGCTAAACTGGGAAATTAAAATAACAGAAAGTATAAGACACATAACCTATTTACATGCATAGTGTCACGTGTACATAATGAGGATTCAGTCGCAGATGGGAAATAATAACAATTTATTTGGCAAGTTCAGAATGAAGTAGAAATTGAGTGTCAGATGGCTGGTGCAGATGATTGCCGCTTTTGGCAACGCAGGGATGCAATGGGCAAATGATCCTGGTGACTAGCCCAGCTGAGAAGAGTCCACCGACACAGGAACAGAATCCCCTCAGTCTTTAGTGTCCCGGGACATCATTCACTACCCTCCTCCTCAATCTTTTTAATTCATTTCAAACATTAACAAGTTAGACATCAACCTTCTTAGTGTTCTTCAATCAATTCATTATAACAAGAAAAAAATAATTAAATTATAAAAGAATGCACCATTCATTTTTGGTAGAAATTGCATAGGGTCGCTAACGACCCAAGGTGAGTAACAGTTTAAGTATGCTTTTTTATGCACAACAATAATTGAGTCTTTGATTACTGAATAACTGGAATTACCCTTTATTCCACAAGGTGGCAATGATACACAATGATGAAGAGATGTTTCGCTCATAGTTACTGCAGGCAGAAAACAAAAGAATACCATCATATACCAAATAGGAAGTATCATCAGCAAAACTTGAAATGGCTCAGTGATTTACTGCAGAGCAAGAACTGAACGCAATCAAATAAGAGTGTCACTGTCACTTTATGTTGGATCTGGTGAAGAAGCTGAGCCTGTCAGCGATTAAAATATTGATATATAAAGATGTTGAAAATATGTTTCAGTTCGCAAATATGAGCCAGATGCTGAATGTACTGTGAAATTAGCTTTTTCGAGGACAGTGATGATGGTATAAAACATCTGCTCAACTGAACCCTTCCAAGCTCCAATCCCCTGATTGAGTTTTATAATATCGCGACAGGTAGGGATCCATCTGTGTTAGATATAGATCAGGGATGCTAAAGACCCGAATATGTAATAATGATTGGCAAAACCTTAATGTATTTAAAGGGATAGTTCACCGAAAATGTTTAATTCTGTCATAATTTACTCACATTCAAGTTGTGCCAAACTTGTATAAATTTCTTTGTTCCGCTGAACACAAAAGAAGATATTTTGAAGAAAGTTTGTAACCAAGCCATTTTGGGGGCACCATTGATTTCCATAGTAAGAAAATAAGTACTACAAAAGTCAATGGTGCCCCAAACCTGTTCAGTGTCCCACATTCTATCAAATATCTTCCTTTGTGTTCAGCAGAACAAAGAAATGTATACAGTAGTGTTGTTAAAAGACCCGGTACTTCGGTACCAAGTCGGTACTAAAAAAAAAACAAATGGTTACGGTACAAGTTTTTCTTAAGTACCGGTGGTATCGAAGTATCGGGTTAATCCGGTTCTTGACGCGCTGTCCGGATGGTGCAGGACGTCCTCTTCATAAACACACTGAGACATGGCGACCGGCGGCGCTGCTAATTCGCCTTTGGCTAAGCCACGCCCTAGAATGTAGATTGACCAATCACAGCGCAGCCAAGAACGAGCTCCCACAGAGGGTCCGACACTTTTTCACGGCGCTCCATTGACTTCAACGCAGGAGGCTCATATTTTTGGTCTCGGCAGGCTATTACGTCGTCGTTTTATAAAAAAATATGGTTAAACGTTGTGCCTGGGGCATTTGTAAAACAGATACGCGTTTCCCAGAGAGGTTGGAGGGGGGTGTCCGTTTTTTCCCTTCCCAAAACCGAAGTTAAATACTGACAAGTGTCGTCTTTGGATTAAACTGTGTGGACGTCCTCAGTCAGCGAAACCCCTCAAGGATCAACAAGCTCACCTTTGCTCTAAGATACATTTACCTTTTAACCTTACTTTGAAGTTATACTAGTTACACAGTTTTATGCTGGTTTAGGTTATGATTTCGGTTCTCTGCCCTAAGTTAATTGTTGATACGTTAGCACACGCTGCTAATAAATACAACTTTATACTCGCGTAGTCCGAATATCTTCTAGATCTGTTGTACAGCAAAAAATAAATAATATTTTAAATATTTTTGTAAATAATAACGATTATAGAAGTGAATAGAGACCTACCCAGCTGTGCATGAACAGTGTTTCTCCTGTCCTGATATTGTTAGTCACAGCCTCCGTCTCGATTAGTAGGATATGCGGTGGTTCATTTTTTGACTGTGACCGTTATGCTTTTGCCTCTATTTGGATGCCTTGTTGCTGCTTGCGTTTCACCGTATGTCTTGAATAAAGCCTTCAAACGCACACTGCAGACACTTTTGCCAACTTTTATCGGACACTTTATTTTGCTGCTTTATAAAAGTTTGATAAAATTTCAGCAGGAAGAGCCGTCACAGCATAAGCCATGTTGATACCAAACCAGAGCCCAGACGAAGTTGTCGGAGGTAGCAACAGTAACTAAGGGGGGCGGGGCTTAGCCAAAGGTGAATTCGGTGGCTCTGAATCCACTTGTTGACAAGAAAGGAGGAAAGAGCCGTTCACATTTGCAAATTTGTTTTCCAGGCGCACCTCTGTTCATGGTTGCATAGCAACGACAGACGCAACGGGAGAGCACGCGCTTGTGGAAAGGAGAAAGCGGAGCAAACTGCGCTCTCCATGATGATGAGGAATCGAAGTATCATCAAAGAATTCATTGATTTCTAGCCCTTGCATTGGGCTTTACTACTATATATATATATATATATATATATATATATATATATATATTAGCAATAAAAAACCGACCTGTACAGCTATGATCGGCTGTTCGGCCGATCTTTCGATGTTGCTATGGAAAGTCCGTTGGTTTTTGTCACATGAACTGTTGAGATGCTTCTATTATAAGCCGCGCGCCTACATTTGAAATAACGAATTTGCACGTGCATAAAATGCGATATGTGAACGGCCCCTAAAGTGGTATCGTGTGCAGTTGTATCTGGGTAGTTTAAAAGACCTTTAAAAATTAAATATGAACGCAGATTTGGATTAAATAAAAGTACAAGTCAAATAAAACACGTTTTATCTCCTGTATAGTTTGGTAACACTACAATAAGATACCATTCATTAACATTACTTAATGCCTTATCTAACATCAACACATTGAGCGAACAATATATTTTTACAACATTAATTAATGTTTGTGAATGTTATTTAATACAAACACTTGATTGTTCATGTTTGTTCACTTCATCCATTGTGCATTAAATAATGAACAGATACAACTTTTAATTTTAAAAATTAGTAGGCAAAATTTTTAAATAACCCCAAGGAGAATAATTGCTTCAGTATATAACTATTGTTTATTGATAGGTAATTTTATCTAACAAATGGATATACACTTTAATATATGTATATTTAATCAACATTAAGCTTTGGTACCGAAATTGGTACAGAGAACCGTGGATTTTCACGGGTATTGGTACCGAATACTGAAATTGTGGTACCGTGACAACACTAGTATGGATAAGCATGGATAAGAGCAGCCTAGCACAGCCTATGGATAAGAGCAGGGAGAGCAGCAATAACCCCCCTTAGGGGAAACAGAACAGAACCAACATGAATGTATTGCAGATATCATTGATTCAAGATTTTAAAGTACAACATAATTCGAGAATTTATTCTTATTCAAGGGGAATCAGAATGCCAAATCCTGACTGACGAGAGGAGGAGCTGGGGATGGAGGAGGGTAATTTGCTCCTGAGAAATGCGATAGCTGCTGATAATACTGAAGGAGCTTAAACATATATACAGTGATAGGCGTCGCATTCCTATAGTTAGACGTGGATCAGCTGAGAGTCAGCTGATGCAAGCTTGACTAACGTGGCCTGCCAGAACTAACGCTACACTTGATTTTTTTTATGAACTATACCTTTAAGCATTAAATACTGTAACCCAAATACAGACTATGCATTTTTTTAATTATGTATATTGTATACATTACTAATTTGAAAGCACAACTTTAGAACTAATGCGGCTTGGAACATTACTATAAGCATATACTTGCTACAGGTCTTTGTCAGCCCTGTTTGCATCTCTTGCATCCCCAATTTGATGATATGGCAGTGGGAGAATGATGGCAGGGGGATGAATGTAAGGCAAAGAAATGCAAAAGCATGTGATCTAGGCATAACACTATTGTGGTATTCAAAATATTTTCTAAATGATGACAGGTCTAAGTTTTTCAAAACACATTGTGGTCAATACACATACACACACTTAGACAGTTTTTTAACAGAACTTTATATGAAGGTTTAATTTTACATGAGCAAACATTGACTGAGTGCACCTGAATGCAAGAAAAGTTCCCCCCAAAATAAAAATTCTAATATTTTTTGTTCTTTCAAACACAGTTGTGTTGTCAAGGCTGTGCAGTACAGAGATGTTATAGTAGCTAAGGGGATTTAAATCCACTCCATTTCATGGTAACACTTTAGAATAACAGTCATTAATAAGTAACTATGCAGAAAGTAATGACTAATGAGACAAGACTAATGAGTATTATGACATTAACACTTCAGCTACTATGATTAATTAATATAGAAAAGCTTAACTAATCAGTAAGTAATATAACATTTAGGAGATAGTTCCTTATTAGGTAACCAACAATTACTTAATGAGATTAGCCTCATTAATAACTATTAACTAACTGACAAATTATAAAGAACATTATTGTGTGTCTGAGACGGACACATCAGTCCTCCATTTCACTAGTAGTTCCTGCATAGTGACTTGGTAATACTTGAGTAATTATTAGTGATGCATTTTATAACCATGTTGAGAGTAAAAACAGACAATTGCTAACGTCTCAGACACTAATGTTGTGATTAGTAATTAATTAGTAATTCTTTATAATTTGTCACAATTACTTATTAGTTATTTATGATGCCAATTTCATTAAGTAATTATTAATTACATAATAAGGGACTATCTTAGTCCGAAATTCGATATCACCTACTGATTAGTTAAGCTTATTTCTATATTAGTTAATAGTAGTAGCTGAAGTGTTAATGTAGTAATACTCATCAGTCCTGCTTTACTTCCTACATAGTTACATATTGATGACGGATCATTATTTTAGTGTAAATACCCCTTAATCATAGTGAAATCATTATAACGTGCAACCTCTTGTGACTTATTGTCTCATTATGTTCTCAATAATAAAAGAACAATGTCCATTAAATAAATCTTCTAAATATTTCTAATATTCTTAAAAAAGTGTCACACTCATTCTAAAACACATAAGGTCTTTTAACTTGATAAAATATTCACTCAGATATTCCCACTTGTTTCTTGAAAAACATTCTTATAACTTGCTGGCGTACTGTTGTCAGATTTAGTCCATAAATTAGAGGATTTAAAATAGGTGGTACAAGTAAGAATTCCAAGGCCATGAAATTACGCACACCTTGAGGCACTTTCTTTGAGCCATAGCGACTGTACAGCACATCAAACAGCAAAGCAACAGTCACATTGATCAATGAAAGCAGATGTGGCACACATGTTTGCATGAATTTGTGTCTGCCCTCTATTGACTTTATGCACTTTCTAATCAAGTAAATGTATGAGCAAAATATGAATACTGCATGTCCAAAATATGTAAGAATAACAATGTACCCAAACACATTATTTACAGTTGTAGAAAAACAAGAAAGTTTCGCAACTGCCCAAATCTCACAGAATAACTTTTCAATAGTAGAGCTACATAAGGTGAGTCTAGATAATAAAATAATTAGAATAGACATGCAAAAAAATGGAGCCAGCCAGCAGAAAAGGATACATTTAAAAACCATCTGATTGGTCATTATTGAATGATACTCCAGTGGTCTACATATTGCCACATATCTGTCATATGCCATCACTGTTAATGTTGAAAAGTCACACAAAGCAGATGAATAAATTACAAATATTTGAATTAGACATCCAGCGTAAGAAATCACATGATCGTTTGCTAATAAATCATACATGAATTTAGGATAGAATCCAGAAGTGCCAAAAAGTCCATTTACGCAGAGATTACATATAAACACATACATCGGCTCATGAAGCTTCCTATGCAGTATGATGGTGAAAATTACAGTTACATTACAAAACACCATAAAAGGATAAAACAGTGCAGTGAAAGAAAAAAACACAAATCTGTTTTCCATTGTTTCATTCAGACCAGAGAGTGCAAATACTAAGACACTGGACTCATTATCCAGTGGTGGCTGCATCTGGAAGGATATGGAATTATTATGTAGATTTTCGTTTTATGATATTTAAGCTAATTAGACATAGAAAGTTTATTTGAATTGTCTTCAGCTAGGTTGTCTTTAGATGAAAAAAAAAGGCAAATATTAAATTCTCTAGCAGTAGCACATTGCCAAGACCTTACCATCTCCTCTGTTGTCATGTTTCCCATTGTGCTCCCTAAAAGTTTGATTTGCTATATATGGACACTGGTCTCATGCTAATTGCCTTGACAACAAACATTAAAAGCAGTGTTAACAAGCTCTCTAAAGGCTTTTTGACTTTTAATTTGAAATAACTGCCAATTTATGCCTGCAAATAGTTTTGCAAGCATTAGCTGTCTTTTAAATTTGCCAACCATATTCCTGTCAACACCGTTCCAACAGTACATAAAATATGAAACTTGTAATATATATAATGCAGTTCTTTACAAAATTATTTTAAAAAAATGTTCTTTTTTGTTGTTAGCCAGCACTTAATTACTTTACAAATTGACTTACAATGCAGTGAACAAATAATTGTTATTAGTAAAAATAAGGCAATATGCGAGAACATTGACATTTTCTATGATGGGCCTTAATAGTGATGTTCTTTACATGAATTAATGGATGAATGAATGGTTTTTATTATACTACAGGGCCGTTGAATGCTTGAATCTGATTGGTTGACAAACGTTCTACGGTGTGCAATTATTTTCAGTGAACCGCACAGCTAAAGTAGTTCCGGCGGGTCTTGACCGCATTACAGTTCCATATCACTTCGCGTAGTTAACTGTAATAGGCCTAACAGAAAATAGGATACAATTCATAACAAGAAAAACCATGCAGCCCCATGCGCTTGATCTGCACTTTCCAATGTCTAACTTCACAATCAATGGAAACATGCAGTTTAATTTTAATAAATAAAAGTATATAGTCCTATATATAATTAATAGTAATTATTGAAGATAATATAACAAATACATAATTATTGATAGGCCTATGTTAAAAGGGCTTTGTGTTTCATTTAGTCTACTGTCACTAATAGAAAAAAGAATGAACTAATTAAAACGAATCGAATTAATAAATAATATTGACGCACATGCTTAATGATTAATGCTTAAACCAGTCTACTTCTCAAACATTACTAGGACTATCCTGAAAAAAAAAATGCTGTAATATAATTGGGATAAGAGGAAAAGTACAGGTTGATACACATTTTATTCCAGATAATACTATACTTGCATGACTGAAAAAAAAAAAAAAAGACCTTACTTAGGCATGCTTGAGTATCAATACATGCAGTTATGTTAGTCCAGCCATAGTCAAACGTAAAGCCACAATCAGAAGTTACACAAACCTTAATTTGAGGGGCCCCAAGTTAACAACTAGAGCTTAGCAAATAGTTGAACTAAATGGGCCAAGCTTCTACCCAAACCATATAACTGAAGTCTAAAACCTCATTGCACAAAATAAAAAGGGTTTAGTAGTGCAGCCCTATAAATCAAACTGAGAACAATCACGAAACATCCAACTCCAGTCAGAAAACAATACCAGAGAAAAACTAAAGTTGAGTTTCAGGAAGTTTATTAAAAAACTAAATTCACATGACCAGGATAACTTCTCCACTAGACACCACAGTTTGCCCACTAGAGATGGTCTTGATGTGCGCATCTCTTCCTAAAAAAAAAAGTGATAGAAGCATGAGGCATTTAAATAAATGTTCCTGAAGTCAATTTACAGCAAGCACTCACTTTTCCTAGAGCAGCTTTGCTCACACGAGCCAGAAGAGGGATGGCACACTGCTGTACTGCAGTGGATGAAGATCTAACAGAGGGGAAAGGGTTAAGCCATATAATTCAATGTAAAAAGCACTAATATTAAGGCTTGAGGTAAGGCTGCAGAGCATACGGTTTCCTGCAGAGGAGCCAGTGATGCTGGATCTACAAATGTGAACATCTTCACAACAAAGCGCTTGTAGTGGGTTGGGAACTGAAGACCAGAAGATCCAGCCATTGGAACCAATGTGGTCAGGTAACGATCATCCTGGTAAGGGCATCTGAAAGACAAAGAGGCAGTCAGAAAAGCCTTACAGCACATGGATAAAGACTGGCCTTACTCACCCATCAACCAGAAGGTCCCATTGGGGTAGACTGAGTGGACTGGGGGTTTGTGTCGCCCAGCAATGTCCCAGCATCAGGACAATGTTGGGGTCGGTCCTCTCCAAAATGCGCACCTCAACATACACAGGTTCTCGCAGGACTTTTGTAATTGGATAATCAGCACCACTGTAGTAGGATGTGTACGCCTCATCCCCTGAGGATACAGTGTTAAACTAAACTGCTGCAACCTGGAGTTTGAGAGGTGTTAGTTATACTGGGGACAAAAACTTACCCTCTGCACAGCCTTTAGTGACACATTGACCATTTGCCAGTCTAAGCTCAACCCTGAGGGGTCCAGGAGCAGCTACTGGTGGAGGTGGAGGAACACTGTTGACCTCCACAACCAGAGCTTCCACAGAAGTAGCAGAGTACCTACACTGGAAGAGAAGCCTGGACAAACCATGAGCTTGTAGCAGTTGTCAATGATTAACATTTATGATAAAGCATAGGTCACCTACTCAAAATGGCTGTCCCTTGTGATGGAACCAAGTGGTCCAATACCCACTTCATACGAGGAGATCATTCGGTTTTCATACACCACATATCCACTGTCCTCCTGCAAATAGTAACACTGTTGGCATCCAGTCCATCCTAAACCACACAGAAAAAAAAACCCACAAGCAGCTACTCACAATCATGCTCGTGCCACATGCAGTGACAGGGAACTGGTATATAGCAAAGAAAGGTGTGGATCCCACAGGACTGCAAGAGGAGTCACTTTCACCCAAGAGACGGACAGAATCCAGGCTCAGTCGAGGCAGCGTAACATCTCTAGCCACCACTACCACAAACTGACCATCTCTTATACACTGGACAGTCACTGGAATGAGTTACAAGAGCAGATTATTGCTGAAAATCAGTTTAACATGAACCCTTTGCATTGACTCAATCTTACCAGCCTTCCCATAGTAACACTGCTGTCCGTTAAAGCAGCAATTGATAGCTGCACACTCAGCACCACTGATACCAGGTGGTCCACATTGGATCTGCTCATAATCAGCTACAGCACATTTGTCAAGGGGCTCTGCCTGTGCCACTGGCTGCTTAGGCTGAAACTGCTGACTAGCTTGCGGTTGAACTGACTGAGGAAACTGTTGACTAGCTTGCTGTTGAACTGACTGAGGAAACTGTTGACTAGCTTGCTGTTGAACTGACTGAGGAAACTGTTGACTAGCTTGCTGTTGAACTGGCCGAGGAAACTGTTGACTAGCTTGCTGTTGAACTGGCCGAAGAAACTGTTGACTAGCTTGCTGTTGAACTGGCCGAGGAAACTGTTGACTAGTTTGTTGTTGAACTGGCCGAGGGAATTGTTGACTAGATTGCTGTTGAACTGACTGAGGAAACTGTTGACTAGTTTGTTGTTGAACTGGCCGAGGAAATTGTTGACTAGATTGCTGTTGAACTGACTGAGGAAACTGTTGACTAGCTTGCTGTTGAACTGGCTGAGGAAATCGTTGACTAGCTTGCTGTTGAACTGACTGAGGAAACTGTTGACTTGCTTGCTGTTGAAACCACTGGTCAGTTTGCTGGAACATCAGAGTTCGAGGATTCTGGGGCAGATTACTCCACTGTGGAACAGCATGACTGAACGCAAAGAGCCAAACACAAAGTGTCAGCGACTGAAGAGCACACCAACTTCCTGCCATTGTTCAACAGCTAGTCACACTGTTGAGATGCTGCCCTTTGGTATTTTTGTACCATACAGACTTTGGCTAATTAGTGATAATCCATCCCTCTTCATTAACAGTCATGATTCTCCAGACTTGCATGAGTGGGAGTCTATGCAATGCGTGATTCTATTGGTTCTTACAATTATTATCATTTTTGTATTCTTTCCACACTTTTTGAACAAACTCAAAAGCACATATTGAGCTGAATTCTGAATAGTATGCTAGTACAATTTCTTTCATTCTGAAGTCAACCTTTGTTTTCTCCTTCATTAGCTGAATTTTATAGGCTATTTGATGTTTTGGCTATTCTGAATTATATATGTTTTTTTTTTACATCTTGCGGTTTTCATGGCAAAAGGCCTGTGTATTCAGGGTATGTTTACACAACAACGACGTACTAAAAATGGAAAAGTTTTTTCTTTGAGTTTTCCTGGGCAGACGACAACTTAGGGTGACAGTCCCGAAATTGGTGCGTCCCTCAATACATTATTACATGACAACCGTCATGTTCTAGCTGTAAAAATAACCAACCAACCTAACCCTAGCCCTGAAATTATAAGGCGATAATATATCCAAAATTTATTGAAATGCACATTTATTGTCTTTTCAGATGAGGATGGGCTCCATCCAAAGTTTTTCTCTTCAACTAAACATATTATGGAACTATTTTACCTGCTGCCATCACCATTGTCTCCATTGGGACAAATGCAAATAATAGATTTCACAATGAAAGCGTTCAAAAACATTATTTCTCTAAACTGTTAAAACACATCAGTTTGTGGATTTCTGAAATGGTGTGAGTGAATGGAGGTGGGGCTAATTGTTGCATATTCGTAGAACCACGTATACTAAATGAGGCAACAGTGTAGTTACATTCAAGCAATTTTAAGGCGTGAATAACTTTTCCAAGGAATTTTTTTTTAAATATATCATTTTGGTAATCAAAGATGAGTTTTAAAAATGTGTTTAAAAATGGAGTGATGAGAGTGTTGCGATTCTCCAGGATTGTTTTGAGACCACCGACTGGCTGATGTTTAGAGAGGCAGCAGATGGGAACATTAACGAATATACAGATACTGTTTCCAGCTTTATCCATCACTGCATTGAGGACATCATTCCTAAGAAGCCACCGACATGAAGGACTATCGGCCGATAGCACTGACCTCTATCACCATGAAGTGTTTTGATCGGCTGGTCAAACCATTAATCTGCTCCTCGTTGCCCCCCACCCTGGACCCTATGCAGTTTGCATATAGGTCTACAGTTGATGCTATCGCCCTGACCATGCACACCGCTCTCTCTCCCACCTGGACAATGGGAATACGTAGGTGAGAATGCTGTTCATTGATTACAGCTCTGCATTCAGCACCATCATCCCCTCCAGACTCGTCTCCAAGCTCGTGGATCTGGGACTAAACATCTCCCTATGTAAGTGGATCCACAACTTCCTGACGGGGAGGCCACAGGTGGTGATAATCGGTGACTGCACCTCATCCACACTGATCACCAACACAGGCACGCCCCAGGGCTGTGTGCTCAGCCCTCTATTGTTCTCCCTGTTCACACATGACTGCGAAGTAAACCACAGTTCCAACCCCATTGTGAAGTTTGCTGATGACACAACCATTGTGGGCTGCATTTCTGACGGAGATGAGTCAGCCTACAGAGAGGAGGTCGACACTCTGCTGACATGGTGCCATAACAACAACCTCTCTCTCAATGTCAGAAAAACTAAGGAGATAATTGTGGACTTTAGGAGGAGACAGAGGGAGGAGCATGTACCCCTGCACATAAATGGATATATAGTGGAAAAGATCAGCTGTTTTAAGTTACTCGGGGTCAACATCAGCAATGACCTTACCTGGGGCCTGTTTCAATAAGGAGGTTCAACCAACTCTGAGTTAAAACTTGAACTCTGAGTTGACTTACCCTGAGATGGGAAACTCTGAGTTTTCGGTTTCAGATCAGCTGAAATTAGTTAGTTCAATCAACTCTAAGTTGACTGACTCTGAGTTAAGCGCGTGCACCACAACTATAGAAAGCCATTATCAATAGAGCACAGATATTATGAGTCACCATGGCAACAGCGCCAAACAAAAAGAGGAATTACTGTTATACAGTGCTGGGTGTAATTAATTACCAAGTAATCTAAATATTGTAATTTAATTAAAGGGATTACTCTTAATTCTACTGTCATTTAAAATAAAATCTGATTTAATTACATTAAATAGGCTACTGCATAGACTATAGAACAATTCTGTATAAAACAATAGTGGATTATACATTTTATACATTTTTAAAAGGTATATTTTTAATGTAACCTTCTCCCTCTACACACTTTGGTCAATTCAAGAATAATTCATGCAATTGAATTGTGTTAATTTGAAAGCATTACAAGTGCAATTTCTTGTCTCTCCTTGTGTTTTTCAAGTGGTTGAGGTTGATATGGGATTTAGTAATTAATAATAAGTAGATCAATACTTTCTAAAGATAGTAATTATTATATTAATCTAATTACACTGTTGAAGATGTAATTTGCAGCTAGTAATTAATTACTATTTTAGAGTAACTGATATAATATCAGGTGAAACTGGAAGAACAGTATGTTATTCAACCTAATTTTAATTATCATGTAGGCTATGTGCAATCCTGCAGGCATTAAAAGAATGTGGCAGCAGCTGAAAATAAAAAAAATATAAGAACATAATTCAATCAGGCAAGGCTTGAGCATATCATGGGTGTAGGCTACCTGACTTTACAAACATCTGACATATTAAATAACTAAATAGCATCCAGTGTCTAGCAGTGCAGCAGCATTTCTGGCTGAGGGAATTCCTTCATCAGAGCCAGTCACTCCCGAAGATCCAAGGGCCTTCATAAAATGTAAGAGGTCTACATATGTGTTATTTTTTATATAGGGCATTTTAAATATTTCCATTTATTTGACTTTGGGTTGGGTTTTTCGTTGGTCCCAAAAGATTCTGATGGTAATATCTGTCTTTTGGAGCCTCCTGTCCCAACAGAACCCCATACAGTTGTAAGTAGCCGACTCAATACACCAGAAATTATGACAAATAGTAGGCCTATTATAAAGTGTACTCGACCAAATGCTCATCTTTACCGGACGATGGGGATGAAAAAGTTTCTGCTGCCATAAGAGACATACAGAGGTAATGTTAATATTATGTGTCTACAGATCAGACGATCTACACATTCACATTTGTATGTGGAGTAGCCTATGGAATCTAAGTTTATATCTAAGTATAATCAGACATTCTTATATTTCCCCCCAGTGTGTGGAAGAACAGCAGGAGGACGGTCCATCAACTTCTGGAGCACAGATGAACACACTGCAGTGATTTTCAGTAAATGCCACAGTTTAATTCTGTAGAATTTGTTTAGAACTACAGTACATGATGTGACTAATCTACTGTATTTTCAGTTGCCAGCTAAGGAGTTATATAGACTTCATCTAATTAATAAATAAAAAAAACAGCAATATATAAATGTACAGAAAGAATGAATTAAGTGTTTAAACACCGCTTCCTCTTTAAAAAAGGGGAGGAGGCTGCAAGAAACTCTGGGTTTACCGAAGAAAACCTGCTCCCGACCAGGTTAGGTTCACAGAGTAAGTTACCATGGTAACTGACTCTGAGTATAAGTTACCCCTCTTTCAGAAACGGGCTTGACTTACTCTGCTTTCTCGGGTTTGATTTACCTCCCATTCTGAAACGGAAAACCCAGAGTTTCCCTCATTTCAGGGTTAACATACTCAGAGTTTTCACTTAACCTCCTTTCTGAAACAGGCCCCAGGTCTGCTCACACGGACAAGGTTGTCAAAGCGGCCCGGAAACGCCTATTCTTCTTGAGAAGACTGAAGAAGTTTGGCATGGACCCATTCATCCTCACTAACTTCTATAGATGTACAATTGAGAGCACACTGACTGGTATGGGAGCTGCATTGACAGGGATAGAAAAATCCTACGCAGTGTGGTTGGGTCTGCAGAGTTCATCATCGGCAGAAAGCTCCCAGCCCTACAGGACATCTACCTAACACACGATGCCTCAAGAAAGCGGGCAGGATTCTAAGAGACTCTTACCATCCATCCTTCAGTCTTTTTACCCCGCTGCCTTCAGGTAGGTGATACCGAATCATCCGGGCCCGCACACAAAGACTGGATAACAGTTTTTTCCCAAAGGGCCATCAGGCTCCTAAATGGACAATGACCATCTCTCTTCACTTTTCTTTAGTCATTTATACAGTGTCACTTTAGTTAACTGTTTGCACCTAGTATATTATGTTATGTAATGTCAGGTTACTATGCAGTGTCTTGTCAAAAGAATTTAAATGCCAGTTAACCGTGTGTTGTTCTGTGCATCTGACAATAAAAGACTTGACTTGACATTTAAAGGGTTGGTTCACCCAAAAATAAAAATGTCCCCATGATTTACTAAGCCCATCAAAGTGCTTCCATCCGTCATAAAAGTAATCCACACGGCTGTGTGGGGGGTATATGAAAGCCTTCTGAGGTGAATTAATGTGTTTGTGTAAGAAAAAGAAATATTTTTTTAAACACTACCGACTAAAATTTAAACTTTGACTAAAGCTAGGAAGAGCCAGGACATTTAATATAACTCAGATTGTGTTCGTCTGAAAGAAGGTCACATACACTTAAGTTGATTTGAGGGTGGGTAAATTTCACAATTGGGTGAACAATCCCTGTAAGGGATAAAATTAACCACAGAGAGACTTTAAGATCAAATAACTAGTCATGTGAAAGTGCACACTCGTCAAGAACTCATAAGGGCAATTCTTGCACGGGCACATATGCAATGCTTTCAAGCCCTGTTCACACCTGGTATTAAGGTGCATTTTGGTAGATCGGATCACAAGTAGAAATTCCTTTTTACACCTGGTGTTTTAATTTGTCTCATTTGTCCACTTCTGTCCTGATCTTTTAAAGGAGAGGGTCTACGTTTGCAGATGTTCAAACACACGAGCATCTACTCTATGAAAGCAATCTGGTTAAATATGTTTGACTACCTCTGGAAGAGATCAAAAATAGACAAGCTCAAACAAAAACTACCATTTTTGGATTCACCAGTTAACTGGTGATCAGATTTTTTTTTTTAATGCTTAGTACTAGGTGTAAACAAGGTCTTGGACAGCATCCTAGTGTGGATATAATAGTTAAGGGATTAATGCTTAAACCAGTCTACTTCTCAAACATTACTGGACTATCCTGAAAAAAAAAGTGCTGTAATAAACTTGGGATAAGAGGAAAAGTACAGGTTGATACACATTTTATTCCAGATAATGCTATACTTGCATGACTTAAAAAAAAAAAAAAAGAAAAAAAACCACCTTACAGGGGCTTGGCCATGCTTGAGTATCAATACATGCAGTTATGTTAGTCCAGCCATAGTCAAACGTAAAGCCACAATCAGAAGTTACACAAACCTTAATTTGAGGGGCCCCAAGTTAACAACTAGAGCTTAGCAAATAGTTGAACTAAATGGGCCAAGCTTCTACCCAAACCATATAACTTAAGTCTAAAACCTCATTGCACAAAATAAAAAGGGTTTAGTAGTGCAGCCCTATAAATCAAACTGAGAACAATCACGAAACATCCAACTCCAGTCAGAAAACAATACCAGAGAAAAACTAAAGTTGAGTTTCAGGAAGTTTATTAAAAAACTAAATTCACATGACCAGGATAACTTCTCCACTAGACACCACAGTTTGCCCACTAGAGATGGTCTTGATGTGCGCATCTCTTCCTAAAAAAAAAAAGTGATAGAAGCATGAGGCATTTAAATAAATGTTCCTGAAGTCAATTTACAGCAAGCACTCACTTTTCCTAGAGCAGCTTTGCTCACACGAGCCAGAAGAGGGATGGCACACTGCTGTACTACAGTGGATGAAGATCTAACAGAGGGGAAAGGGTTAAGCCATATAATTCAATGTAAAAAGCACTAATATTAAGGCTTGAGGTAAGGCTGCAGAGCATACGGTTTCCTGCAGAGGAGCCAGTGATGCTGGATCTACAAATGTGAACATCTTCACAACAAAGCGCTTGTAGTGGGTTGGGAACTGAAGACCAGAAGATCCAGCCATTGGAACCAATGTGGTCAGGTAACGATCATCCTGGTAAGGGCATCTGAAAGACAAAGAGGCAGTCAGAAAAGCCTTACAGCACATGGATAAAGACTGGCCTTACTCACCCATCAACCAGAAGGTCCCATTGGGGTAGACTGAGTGGACTGGGGGTTTGTGTCGCCCAGCAATGTCCCAGCATCAGGACAATGTTGGGGTCGGTCCTCTCCAAAATGCGCACCTCAACATACACAGGTTCTCGCAGGACTTTTGTAATTGGATAATCAGCACCACTGTAGTAGGATGTGTACGCCTCATCCCCTGAGGATACAGTGTTAAACTAAACTGCTGCAACCTGGAGTTTGAGAGGTGTTAGTTATACTGGGGACAAAAACTTACCTTCTGCACAGCCTTTAGTGACACATTGACCATTTGCCAGTCTAAGCTCAACCCTGAGGGGTCCAGGAGCAGCTACTGGTGGAGGTGGAGGAACACTGTTGACCTCCACAACCAGAGCTTCCACAGAAGTAGCAGAGTACCTACACTGGAAGAGAAGCCTGGACAAACCATGAGCTTGTAGCAGTTGTCAATGATTAACATTTATGATAAAGCATAGGTCACCTACTCAAAATGGCTGTCCCTTGTGATGGAACCAAGTGGTCCAATACCCACTTCATACGAGGAGATCATTCGGTTTTCATACACCACATATCCACTGTCCTCCTGCAAATAGTAACACTGTTGGCATCCAGTCCATCCTAAGCCACACAGAAAAAAAACCCACAAGCAGCTACTCACAATCATGCTCGTGCCACATGCAGTGACAGGGAACTGGTATATAGCAAAGAAAGGTGTGGATCCCACAGGACTGCAAGAGGAGTCACTTTCACCCAAGAGACGGACAGAATCCAGGCTCAGTCGAGGCAGCGTAACATCTCTAGCCACCACTACCACAAACTGACCATCTCTTATACACTGGACAGTCACTGGAATGAGTTACAAGAGCAGGTTATTGCTGAAAATCAGTTTAACATGAACCCTTTGCATTGACTCAATCTTACCAGCCTTCCCATAGTAACACTGCTGTCCGTTAAAGCAGCAGTTGATAGCTGCACACTCAGCACCACTGATACCAGGTGGTCCACATTGGATCTGCTCATAATCAGCTACAGCACATTTGTCAAGGGGCTCTGCCTGTGCCACTGGCTGCTTAGGCTGAAACTGCTGTGAAAACTGCTGACTAGCTTGCGGTTGAACTGACTGAGGAAACTGTTGACTAGCTTGCTGTTGAACTGACTGAGGAAACTGTTGACTGGCTTGCTGTTAAACTGACTGAGGAAACTGTTGACTAGCTTGCTGTTGAACTGACTGAGGAAACTGTTGACTAGTTTGCTGTTGAACTGACTGAGGAAACTGTTGACTAGCTTGCTGTTGAACTGGCCGAGGAAACTGTTGACTAGCTTGCTGTTGAACTGGCCGAAGAAACTGTTGACTAGTTTGTTGTTGAACTGGCCGAGGAAATTGTTGACTAGATTGCTGTTGAACTGACTGAGGAAACTGTTGACTAGTTTGTTGTTGAACTGGCCGAGGAAATTGTTGACTAGATTGCTGTTGAACTGACTGAGCAAACTGTTGACTAGCTTGCTGTTGAACTGGCCGAGGAAATCGTTGACTAGCTTGCTGTTGAACTGACTGAGGAAACTGTTGACTTGCTTGCTGTTGAAACCGCTGGTCAGTTTGCTGGAACATCAGAGTTTGAGGATTCTGGGGCAGATTACTCCACTGTGGAACAGCATGACTGAACGCAAAGAGCCAAACACAAAGTGTCAGCGACTGAAGAGCACACCAACTTCCTGCCATTGTTCAACAGCTAGTCACACTGCTGAGATGCTGCCCTTTGGTATTTTTGTACCATACAGACTTTGGCTAATTAGTGATAATCCATCCCTCTTCATTAACAGTCATGATTCTCCAGACTTGCATGAGTGGGAGTCTATGCAATGCGTGATTCTATTGGTTCTTGCAATTATTATAATTTTTGTATTCTTTCCACACTTTTTGAACAAACTCAAAAGCACATATTGAGCTGAATTCTGAATAGTATGCTAGTACAATTTCTTTCATTCTGAAGTCAACCTTTGTTTTCTCCTTCATTAGCTGAATTTTATAGGCTATTTGATGTTTTGGCTATTCTGAATTATATATGTTTTTTTTTTACATCTTGCGGTTATCATGGCAAAAGGCCTGTGTATTCAGGGTATGTTTACACAACAACGACGTACTAAAAATGGAAAAGTTTTTTCTTTGAGTTTTCCTGGGCAGACGACAACTTAGGGTGACAGTCCCGAAATTGGTGCGTCCCTCAATACATTATTACATGACAACCGTCATGTTCTAGCTGTAAAAATAACCAACCAACCTAACCCTAGCCCTGAAATTATAAGGCGATAATATATCCAAAATTTATTGAAATGCACATTTATTGTCTTTTCAGATGAGGATGGGCTCCATCCAAAGTTTTTCTCTTCAACTAAACATATTATGGAACTATTTTACCTGCTGCCATCACCATTGTCTCCATTGGGACAAATGCAAATAATAGATTTCACAATGAAAGCGTTCAAAAACATTATTTCTCTAAACTGTTAAAACACATCAACTTGTGGATTTCTGAAATGGTGTGAGTGAATGGAGGTGGGGCTAATTGTTGCATATTCGTAGAACCACGTATACTAAATGAGGCAACAGTGTAGTTACATTCAAGCAATTTTAAGGCGTGAATAACTTTTCCAAGGAATTTTTTTTTAAATATATCATTTTGGTAATCAAAGATGAGTTTTAAAAATGTGTTTAAAAATGGAGTGATGAGAGTGTTGCGATTCTCCAGGATTGTTTTAAGACCACCGACTGGCTGATGTTTAGAGAGGCAGCAGATGGGAACATTAACGAATATACAGATACGGTTTCCAGCTTTATCCATCACTGCATTGAGGACATCATTCCTAAGAAGCCACCGACATGAAGGACTATCGGCCGATAGCACTGACCTCTATCACCATGAAGTGTTTTGATCGGCTGGTCAAACCATTAATCTGCTCCTCGTTGCCCCCCACCCTGGACCCTATGCAGTTTGCATATAGGTCTACAGTTGATGCTATCGCCCTGACCATGCACACCGCTCTCTCTCCCACCTGGACAATGGGAATACGTAGGTGAGAATGCTGTTCATTGATTACAGCTCTGCATTCAGCACCATCATCCCCTCCAGACTCGTCTCCAAGCTCGTGGATCTGGGACTAAACATCTCCCTATGTAAGTGGATCCACAACTTCCTGACGGGGAGGCCACAGGTGGTGATAATCGGTGACTGCACCTCATCCACACTGATCACCAACACAGGCACGCCCCAGGGCTGTGTGCTCAGCCCTCTATTGTTCTCCCTGTTCACACATGACTGCGAAGTAAACCACAGTTCCAACCTCATCGTGAAGTTTGCTGATGACACAACCATTGTGGGCTGCATTTCTGACGGAGATGAGTCAGCCTACAGAGAGGAGGTCGACACTCTGCTGACATGGTGCCATAACAACAACCTCTCTCTCAATGTCAGAAAAACTAAGGAGATGATTGTGGACTTTAGGAGGAGACAGAGGGAGGAGCATGTACCCCTGCACATAAATGGATATATAGTGGAAAAGATCAGCTGTTTTAAGTTACTCGGGGTCAACATCAGCAATGACCTTACCTGGTCTGCTCACACGGACAAGGTTGTCAAAGCGGCCCGGAAACGCCTATTCTTCTTGAGAAGACTGAAGAAGTTTGGCATGGACCCATTCATCCTCACTAACTTCTATAGATGTACAATTGAGAGCACACTGACTGGTATGGGAGCTGCATTGACAGGGATAGAAAAATCCTACGCAGTGTGGTTGGGTCTGCAGAGTTCATCATCGGCAGAAAGCTCCCAGCCCTACAGGACATCTACCTAACACACGATGCCTCAAGAAAGCGGGCAGGATTCTAAGAGACTGTTACCATCCATCCTTCAGTCTTTTTACCCCGCTGCCTTCAGGTAGGTGATACCGAATCATCCGGGCCCGCACACAAAGACTGGATAACAGTTTTTTTCCCAAAGGGCCATCAGGCTCCTAAATGGACAATGACCATCTCTCTTCACTTTTCTTTAGTCATTTATACAGTGTCACTTTAGTTAACTGTTTGCACCTAGTATATTATGTTATGTAATGTCAGGTTACTATGCAGTGTCTTGTCAAAAGAATTTAAATGCCAGTTAACCGTGTGTTGTTCATTGCATCTGACAATAAAAGACTTGACTTGACATTTAAAGGGTTGGTTCACCCAAAAATAAAAATGTCCCCATGATTTACTAAGCCCATCAAAGTGCTTCCATCCGTCATAAAAGTAATCCACACGGCTGTGTGGGGGTAATATGAAAGCCTTCTGAGGTGAATTAATGTGTTTGTGTAAGAAAAAGAAATATTTTTTAAACACTACCGACTAAAATTTAAACTTTGACTAAAGCTAGGAAGAGCCAGGACATTTAATATAACTCAGATTGTGTTCGTCTGAAAGAAGGTCACATACACTTAAGTTGATTTGAGGGTGGGTAAATTTCACAATTGGGTGAACAATCCCTGTAAGGGATAAAATTAACCACAGAGAGACTTTAAGATCAAATAACTAGTCATGTGAAAGTGCACACTCGTCAAGAACTCATAAGGGCAATTCTTGCACGGGCACATATGCAATGCTTTCAAGCCCTGTTCACACCTGGTATTAAGGTGCATTTTGGTAGATCGGATCACAAGTAGAAATTCCTTTTTACACCTGGTGTTTTAATTTGTCTCAATTGTCCACTTCTGTCCTGATCTTTTAAAGGAGAGGGTCTACGTTTGCAGATGTTCAAACACACGAGCATCTACTCTATGAAAGCAATCTGGTTAAATATGTTTGACTACCTCTGGAAGAGATCAAAAAATAGACAAGCTCAAACAAAAAACTACCATTTTTGGATTCACCAGTTAACTGGTGATCAGATTTTTTTTTTAATGCTTAGTACTAGGTGTAAACAAGGTCTTGGACAGCATCCTAGTGTGGATATAATAGTTAAGGGATTAATGCTTAAACCAGTCTACTTCTCAAACATTACTGGACTATCCTGAAAAAAAAAGTGCTGTAATAAACTTGGGATAAGAGGAAAAGTACAGGTTGATACACATTTTATTCCAGATAATGCTATACTTGCATGACTAAAAAAAAAAAAAAAGAAAAAAAAACCACCTTACAGGGGCTTGGCCATGCTTGAGTATCAATACATGCAGTTATGTTAGTCCAGCCATAGTCAAACGTAAAGCCACAATCAGAAGTTACACAAACCTTAATTTGAGGGGCCCCAAGTTAACAACTAGAGCTTAGCAAATAGTTGAACTAAATGGGCCAAGCTTCTACCCAAACCATATAACTGAAGTCTAAAACCTCATTGCACAAAATAAAAAGGGTTTAGTAGTGCAGCCCTATAAATCAAACTGAGAACAATCACGAAACATCCAACTCCAGTCAGAAAACAATACCAGAGAAAAACTAAAGTTGAGTTTCAGGAAGTTTATTAAAAAACTAAATTCACATGACCAGGATAACTTCTCCACTAGACACCACAGTTTGCCCACTAGAGATGGTCTTGATGTGCGCATCTCTTCCTAAAAAAAAAAAAGTGATAGAAGCATGAGGCATTTAAATAAATGTTCCTGAAGTCAATTTACAGCAAGCACTCACTTTTCCTAGAGCAGCTTTGCTCACACGAGCCAGAAGAGGGATGGCACACTGCTGTACTACAGTGGATGAAGATCTAACAGAGGGGAAAGGGTTAAGCCATATAATTCAATGTAAAAAGCACTAATATTAAGGCTTGAGGTAAGGCTGCAGAGCATACGGTTTCCTGCAGAGGAGCCAGTGATGCTGGATCTACAAATGTGAACATCTTCACAACAAAGCGCTTGTAGTGGGTTGGGAACTGAAGACCAGAAGATCCAGCCATTGGAACCAATGTGGTCAGGTAACGATCATCCTGGTAAGGGCATCTGAAAGACAAAGAGGCAGTCAGAAAAGCCTTACAGCACATGGATAAAGACTGGCCTTACTCACCCATCAACCAGAAGGTCCCATTGGGGTAGACTGAGTGGACTGGGGGTTTGTGTCGCCCAGCAATGTCCCAGCATCAGGACAATGTTGGGGTCGGTCCTCTCCAAAATGCGCACCTCAACATACACAGGTTCTCGCAGGACTTTTGTAATTGGATAATCAGCACCACTGTGGTAAGATGTGTACGCCTCATCCCCTGAGGATACAGTGTTAAACTAAACTGCTGCAACCTGGAGTTTGAGAGGTGTTAGTTATACTGGGGACAAAAACTTACCTTCTGCACAGCCTTTAGTGACACATTGACCATTTGCCAGTCTAAGCTCAACCCTGAGGGGTCCAGGAGCAGCTACTGGTGGAGGTGGAGGAACACTGTTGACCTCCACAACCAGAGCTTCCACAGAAGTAGCAGAGTACCTACACTGGAAGAGAAGCCTGGACAAACCATGAGCTTGTAGCAGTTGTCAATGATTAACATTTATGATAAAGCATAGGTCACCTACTCAAAATGGCTGTCCCCTTGTGATGGAACCAAGTGGTCCAATACCCACTTCATACGAGGAGATCATTCGGTTTTCATACACCACATATCCACTGTCCTCCTGCAAATAGTAACACTGTTGGCATCCAGTCCATCCTAAGCCACACAGAAAAAAAACCCACAAGCAGCTACTCACAATCATGCTCGTGCCACATGCAGTGACAGGGAACTGGTATATAGCAAAGAAAGGTGTGGATCCCACAGGACTGCAAGAGGAGTCACTTTCACCCAAGAGACGGACAGAATCCAGGCTCAGTCGAGGCAGCGTAACATCTCTAGCCACCACTACCACAAACTGACCATCTCTTATACACTGGACAGTCACTGGAATGAGTTACAAGAGCAGGTTATTGCTGAAAATCAGTTTAACATGAACCCTTTGCATTGACTCAATCTTACCAGCCTTCCCATAGTAACACTGCTGTCCGTTTAAAGCAGCAGTTGATAGCTGCACACTCAACACCACTGATACCAGGTGGTCCACATTGGATCTGCTCATAATCAGCTACAGCACATTTGTCAAGGGGCTCTGCCTGTGCCACTGGCTGCTTAGGCTGAAACTGCTGTGAAAACTGCTGACTAGCTTGCGGTTGAACTGACTGAGGAAACTGTTGACTAGCTTGCTGTTGAACTGACTGAGGAAACTGTTGACTGGCTTGCTGTTGAACTGACTGAGGAAACTGTTGACTAGCTTGCTGTTGAACTGACTGAGGAAACTGTTGACTAGCTTGCTGTTGAACTGGCCGAGGAAACTGTTGACTAGCTTGCTGTTGAACCGGCCGAAGAAACTGTTGACTAGCTTGCTGTTGAACTGGCCGAGGAAACTGTTGACTAGTTTGTTGTTGAACTGGCCGAGGAAATTGTTGACTAGATTGCTGTTGAACTGACTGAGCAAACTGTTGACTAGCTTGCTGTTGAACTGGCCGAGGAAATCGTTGACTAGCTTGCTGTTGAACTGACTGAGGAAACTGTTGACTTGCTTGCTGTTGAAACCGCTGGTCAGTTTGCTGGAACATCAGAGTTTGAGGATTCTGGGGCAGATTACTCCACTGTGGAACAGCATGACTGAACGCAAAGAGCCAAACACAAAGTGTCAGCGACTGAAGAGCACACCAACTTCCTGCCATTGTTCAACAGCTAGTCACACTGTTGAGATGCTGCCCTTTGGTATTTTTGTACCATACAGACTTTGGCTAATTAGTGATAATCCATCCCTCTTCATTAACAGTCATGATTCTCCAGACTTGCATGAGTGGGAGTCTATGCAATGCGTGATTCTATTGGTTCTTACAATTATTATAATTTTTGTATTCTTTCCACCACTTTTTGAACAAACTCAAAAGCACATATTGAGCTGAATTCTGAATAGTATGCTAGTACAATTTCTTTCATTCTGAAGTCAACCTTTGTTTTCTCCTTCATTAGCTGAATTTTATAGGCTATTTGATGTTTTGGCTATTCTGAATTATATATGTTTTTTTTTTACATCTTGCGGTTTTCATGGCAAAAGGCCTGTGTATTCAGGGTATGTTTACACAACAACGACGTACTAAAAATGGAAAAGTTTTTTCTTTGAGTTTTCCTGGGCAGACGACAACTTAGGGTGACAGTCCCGAAATTGGTGCGTCCCTCAATACATTATTACATGACAACCGTCATGTTCTAGCTGTAAAAATAACCAACCAACCTAACCCTAGCCCTGAAATTATAAGGCGATAATATATCCAAAATTTATTGAAATGCACATTTATTGTCTTTTCAGATGAGGATGGGCTCCATCCAAAGTTTTTCTCTTCAACTAAACATATTATGGAACTATTTTACCTGCTGCCATCTAGTGTTGTCACGATACTAGAATTTCTAACTTCGATACGATACCTTGAAAAATATCGATATTCGATACCATTTTCGATACCACAGAGAAAAAAACTGCCACAATATTAAGGGGGTATTTTTTTTTATTTAAAGCTAAATATAACAAGTCATGACAATGAGGTATATTTAACATGAACAAAAATGTCCTGAGTTCTATCTGTTAATATTTTTTAATTGGACCAGGGCTAACATGACCCGTTGTATTTGTATAACCTACTGTTATCAAAGATTAAAATATAGCCTACTGTAACAAAAAAGCACTTAACAGTATCAAATTGGAGGATAGAGTGTCAGTAATGTATAATAATAAGATTAAACATTACATTTTCAGTTAAAGGCATTTAATTATTGAATTCAGAGATGCCATTGTCTAGCTGTTTAGTTTAATTAATATCTGTGTAATCAAATTGATGATAATCGCTAATGAAGGCAAATAATAATTTTCTGAATAAAGTTAAATAGGCACAAGTTAATTTACATTTGACCACAGTTAAAATATTTACTTGTCGGATTCCTCAGTCAGATTATGTTAACTTTAAGAATTACGGTGAAAAAACGAGACAACACAGACTCATATCAACAACAATACTAGGCCATCTTGGTTAATGTTTCAGAAAAGTTAAAATGAGAAAAGTTACAGTGTTTCCTTTAGGATTTTTTAGCAGTGGGGAAAGGTCTGTCCAAACAACAAACACCCCTGATGCTGAGCGTAGCCTATGCTTGTTAAATGGTAGCCCTGGAGCCTGTTCCTTAAGTCTGTTTTCACCTATAAAATCATTTTAAAAAATGAGTGATGTGAGGGATTATTGATTGTCAAACAATCTTTTGGGTGCCCGCAGCCCGCTCGCAGAGTGAAGCGCGTGTCTGCGCTATTCTCTGACATACCCGCTCGCAGTGTGAAGCGCGTGTCCGCGCTATTCTCCGACATGCCCGCTCGCAGTGTGAAGCGCGTGTCCGCGCTATTCTCCAACATGCCCCGCTCGCAGTGTGAAGCGCGTGTCCACGCTATTCTCCGACTCCGACATGCCCGCTCGTGGTGTGTTTTTACGCGTGTCCGCGCTATTCTCCGACATGCCCGCTCGCGATGTTCTTTATCAATCAACCAAAGCCGGTCGCGGGGGCGCCACCCTCGCCATCTTTCCATTCACTTCACTTTTGCTATTTAACCAGAGCGAATGAGACGAGTGCGTCACGTGTGGTGTTTGTCAACGCGCCTTTGGAGAGAAGTGAAAGTGAAAGCTCGGCTAGTATCGATACTTCGGGAAATTAGTATTGGTACCGTTCAGATATTTCAGTATCGATATTTATCGAAATATCGATATTTTTGACAACACTACTGCCATCACCATTGTCTCCATTGGGACAAATGCAAATAATAGATTTCACAATGAAAGCGTTCAAAAACATTATTTCTCTAAACTGTTAAAACACATCAACTTGTGGATTTCTGAAATGGTGTGAGTGAATGGAGGTGGGGCTAATTGTTGCATATTCGTAGAACCACGTATACTAAATGAGGCAACAGTGTAGTTACATTCAAGCAATTTTAAGGCGTGAATAACTTTTCCAAGGAATTTTTTTTAAATATATCATTTTGGTAATCAAAGATGAGTTTTAAAAATGTGTTTAAAAATGGAGTGATGAGAGTGTTGCGATTCTCCAGGATTGTTTTGAGACCACCGACTGGCTGATGTTTAGAGAGGCAGCAGATGGGAACATTAACGAATATACAGATACTGTTTCCAGCTTTATCCATCACTGCATTGAGGACATCATTCCTAAGAAGCCACCGACATGAAGGACTATCGGCCGATAGCACTGACCTCTATCACCATGAAGTGTTTTTGATCGGCTGGTCAAACCATTAATCTGCTCCTCGTTGCCCCCCACCCTGGACCCTATGCAGTTTGCATATAGGTCTACAGTTGATGCTATCGCCCTGACCATGCACACCGCTCTCTCTCCCCACCTGGACAATGGGAATACGTAGGTGAGAATGCTGTTCATTGATTACAGCTCTGCATTCAGCACCATCATCCCCTCCAGACTCGTCTCCAAGCTCGTGGATCTGGGACTAAACATCTCCCTATGTAAGTGGATCCACAACTTCCTGACGGGGAGGCCACAGGTGGTGATAATCGGTGACTGCACCTCATCCACACTGATCACCAACACAGGCACGCCCCAGGGCTGTGTGCTCAGCCCTCTATTGTTCTCCCTGTTCACACATGACTGCGAAGTAAACCACAGTTCCAACCCCATTGTGAAGTTTGCTGATGACACAACCATTGTGGGCTGCATTTCTGACGGAGATGAGTCAGCCTACAGAGAGGAGGTCGACACTCTGCTGACATGGTGCCATAACAACAACCTCTCTCTCAATGTCAGAAAAACTAAGGAGATAATTGTGGACTTTAGGAGGAGACAGAGGGAGGAGCATGTACCCCTGCACATAAATGGATATATAGTGGAAAAGATCAGCTGTTTTAAGTTACTCGGGGTCAACATCAGCAATGACCTTACCTGGGGCCTGTTTCAATAAGGGAGGTTCAACCAACTCTGAGTTAAAACTTGAACTCTGAGTTGACTTACCCTGAGATGGGAAACTCTGAGTTTTCGGTTTCAGATCAGCTGAAATTAGTTAGTTCAATCAACTCTAAGTTGACTGACTCTGAGTTAAGCGCGTGCACCACAACTATAGAAAGCCATTATCAATAGAGCACAGATATTATGAGTCACCATGGCAACAGCGCCAAACAAAAAGAGGAATTACTGTTATACAGTGCTGGGTGTAATTAATTACCAAGTAATCTAAATATTGTAATTTAATTAAAGGGATTACTCTTAATTCTACTGTCATTTAAAATAAAATCTGATTTAATTACATTAAATAGGCTACTGCATAGACTATAGAACAATTCTGTATAAAACAATAGTGGATTATACATTTTATACATTTTTAAAAGGTATATTTTTAATGTAACCTTCTCCCTCTACACACTTTGGTCAATTCAAGAATAATTCATGCAATTGAATTGTGTTAATTTGAAAGCATTACAAGTGCAATTTCTTGTCTCTCCTTGTGTTTTTCAAGTGGTTGAGGTTGATATGGGATTTAGTAATTAATAATAAGTAGATCAATACTTTCTAAAGATAGTAATTATTATATTAATCTAATTACACTGTTGAAGATGTAATTTGCAGCTAGTAATTAATTACTATTTTAGAGTAACTGATATAATATCAGGTGAAACTGGAAGAACAGTATGTTATTCAACCTAATTTTAATTATCATGTAGGCTATGTGCAATCCTGCAGGCATTAAAAGAATGTGGCAGCAGCTGAAAATAAAAAAAATATAAGAACATAATTCAATCAGGCAAGGCTTGAGCATATCATGGGTGTAGGCTACCTGACTTTACAAACATCTGACATATTAAATAACTAAATAGCATCCAGTGTCTAGCAGTGCAGCAGCATTTCTGGCTGAGGGAATTCCTTCATCAGAGCCAGTCACTCCCGAAGATCCAAGGGCCTTCATAAAATGTAAGAGGTCTACATATGTGTTATTTTTTATATAGGGCATTTTAAATATTTCCATTTATTTGACTTTGGGTTGGGTTTTTCGTTGGTCCCAAAAGATTCTGATGGTAATATCTGTCTTTTGGAGCCTCCTGTCCCAACAGAACCCCAAACAGTTGTAAGTAGCCGACTCAATACACCAGAAATTATGACAAATAGTAGGCCTATTATAAAGTGTACTCGACCAAATGCTCATCTTTACCGGACGATGGGGATGAAAAAGTTTCTGCTGCCATAAGAGACATACAGAGGTAATGTTAATATTATGTGTCTACAGATCAGACGATCTACACATTCACATTTGTATGTGGAGTAGCCTATGGAATCTAAGTTTATATCTAAGTATAATCAGACATTCTTATATTTCCCCCCAGTGTGTGGAAGAACAGCAGGAGGACGGTCCATCAACTTCTGGAGCACAGATGAACACACTGCAGTGATTTTCAGTAAATGCCACAGTTTAATTCTGTAGAATTTGTTTAGAACTACAGTACATGATGTGACTAATCTACTGTATTTTCAGTTGCCAGCTAAGGAGTTATATAGACTTCATCTAATTAATAAATAAAAAAAACAGCAATATATAAATGTACAGAAAGAATGAATTAAGTGTTTAAACACCGCTTCCTCTTTAAAAAAGGGGAGGAGGCTGCAAGAAACTCTGGGTTTACCGAAGAAAACCTGCTCCCGACCAGGTTAGGTTCACAGAGTAAGTTACCATGGTAACTGACTCTGAGTATAAGTTACCCCTCTTTCAGAAACGGGCTTGACTTACTCTGCTTTCTCGGGTTTGATTTACCTCCCATTCTGAAACGGAAAACCCAGAGTTTCCCTCATTTCAGGGTTAACATACTCAGAGTTTTCACTTAACCTCCTTTCTGAAACAGGCCCCAGGTCTGCTCACACGGACAAGGTTGTCAAAGCGGCCCGGAAACGCCTATTCTTCTTGAGAAGACTGAAGAAGTTTGGCATGGACCCATTCATCCTCACTAACTTCTATAGATGTACAATTGAGAGCACACTGACTGGTATGGGAGCTGCATTGACAGGGATAGAAAAATCCTACGCAGTGTGGTTGGGTCTGCAGAGTTCATCATCGGCAGAAAGCTCCCAGCCCTACAGGACATCTACCTAACACACGATGCCTCAAGAAAGCGGGCAGGATTCTAAGAGACTGTTACCATCCATCCTTCAGTCTTTTTACCCCGCTGCCTTCAGGTAGGTGATACCGAATCATCCGGGCCCGCACACAAAGACTGGATAACAGTTTTTTCCCAAAGGGCCATCAGGCTCCTAAATGGACAATGACCATCTCTCTTCACTTTTCTTTAGTCATTTATACAGTGTCACTTTAGTTAACTGTTTGCACCTAGTATATTATGTTATGTAATGTCAGGTTACTATGCAGTGTCTTGTCAAAAGAATTTAAATGCCAGTTAACCGTGTGTTGTTCATTGCATCTGACAATAAAAGACTTGACTTGACATTTAAAGGGTTGGTTCACCCAAAAATAAAAATGTCCCCATGATTTACTAAGCCCATCAAAGTGCTTCCATCCGTCATAAAAGTAATCCACACGGCTGTGTGGGGGTATATGAAAGCCTTCTGAGGTGAATTAATGTGTTTGTGTAAGAAAAAGAAATATTTTTTAAACACTACCGACTAAAATTTAAACTTTGACTAAAGCTAGGAAGAGCCAGGACATTTAATATAACTCAGATTGTGTTCGTCTGAAAGAAGGTCACATACACTTAAGTTGATTTGAGGGTGGGTAAATTTCACAATTGGGGTGAACAATCCCTGTAAGGGATAAAATTAACCACAGAGAGACTTTAAGATCAAATAACTAGTCATGTGAAAGTGCACACTCGTCAAGAACTCATAAGGGCAATTCTTGCACGGGCACATATGCAATGCTTTCAAGCCCTGTTCACACCTGGTATTAAGGTGCATTTTGGTAGATCGGATCACAAGTAGAAATTCCTTTTTACACCTGGTGTTTTAATTTGTCTCATTTGTCCACTTCTGTCCTGATCTTTTAAAGGAGAGGGTCTACGTTTGCAGATGTTCAAACACACGAGCATCTACTCTATGAAAGCAATCTGGTTAAATATGTTTGACTACCTCTGGAAGAGATCAAAAATAGACAAGCTCAAACAAAAACTACCATTTTTGGATTCACCAGTTAACTGGTGATCAGATTTTTTTTTTAATGCTTAGTACTAGGTGTAAACAAGGTCTTGGACAGCATCCTAGTGTGGATATAATAGTTAAGGGATTAATGCTTAAACCAGTCTACTTCTCAAACATTACTGGACTATCCTGAAAAAAAAAGTGCTGTAATAAACTTGGGATAAGAGGAAAAGTACAGGTTGATACACATTTTATTCCAGATAATGCTATACTTGCATGACTAAAAAAAAAAAAAAGAAAAAAAACCACCTTACAGGGGCTTGGCCATGCTTGAGTATCAATACATGCAGTTATGTTAGTCCAGCCATAGTCAAACGTAAAGCCACAATCAGAAGTTACACAAACCTTAATTTGAGGGGCCCCAAGTTAACAACTAGAGCTTAGCAAATAGTTGAACTAAATGGGCCAAGCTTCTACCCAAACCATATAACTGAAGTCTAAAACCTCATTGCACAAAATAAAAAGGGTTTAGTAGTGCAGCCCTATAAATCAAACTGAGAACAATCACGAAACATCCAACTCCAGTCAGAAAACAATACCAGAGAAAAACTAAAGTTGAGTTTCAGGAAGTTTATTAAAAAACTAAATTCACATGACCAGGATAACTTCTCCACTAGACACCACAGTTTGCCCACTAGAGATGGTCTTGATGTGCGCATCTCTTCCTAAAAAAAAAAAAGTGATAGAAGCATGAGGCATTTAAATAAATGTTCCTGAAGTCAATTTACAGCAAGCACTCACTTTTCCTAGAGCAGCTTTGCTCACACGAGCCAGAAGAGGGATGGCACACTGCTGTACTACAGTGGATGAAGATCTAACAGAGGGGAAAGGGTTAAGCCATATAATTCAATGTAAAAAGCACTAATATTAAGGCTTGAGGTAAGGCTGCAGAGCATACGGTTTCCTGCAGAGGAGCCAGTGATGCTGGATCTACAAATGTGAACATCTTCACAACAAAGCGCTTGTAGTGGGTTGGGAACTGAAGACCAGAAGATCCAGCCATTGGAACCAATGTGGTCAGGTAACGATCATCCTGGTAAGGGCATCTGAAAGACAAAGAGGCAGTCAGAAAAGCCTTACAGCACATGGATAAAGACTGGCCTTACTCACCCATCAACCAGAAGGTCCCATTGGGGTAGACTGAGTGGACTGGGGGTTTGTGTCGCCCAGCAATGTCCCAGCATCAGGACAATGTTGGGGTCGGTCCTCTCCAAAATGCGCACCTCAACATACACAGGTTCTCGCAGGACTTTTGTAATTGGATAATCAGCACCACTGTGGTAAGATGTGTACGCCTCATCCCCTGAGGATACAGTGTTAAACTAAACTGCTGCAACCTGGAGTTTGAGAGGTGTTAGTTATACTGGGGACAAAAACTTACCTTCTGCACAGCCTTTAGTGACACATTGACCATTTGCCAGTCTAAGCTCAACCCTGAGGGGTCCAGGAGCAGCTACTGGTGGAGGTGGAGGAACACTGTTGACCTCCACAACCAGAGCTTCCACAGAAGTAGCAGAGTACCTACACTGGAAGAGAAGCCTGGACAAACCATGAGCTTGTAGCAGTTGTCAATGATTAACATTTATGATAAAGCATAGGTCACCTACTCAAAATGGCTGTCCCTTGTGATGGAACCAAGTGGTCCAATACCCACTTCATACGAGGAGATCATTCGGTTTTCATACACCACATATCCACTGTCCTCCTGCAAATAGTAACACTGTTGGCATCCAGTCCATCCTAAGCCACACAGAAAAAAAACCCACAAGCAGCTACTCACAATCATGCTCGTGCCACATGCAGTGACAGGGAACTGGTATATAGCAAAGAAAGGTGTGGATCCCACAGGACTGCAAGAGGAGTCACTTTCACCCAAGAGACGGACAGAATCCAGGCTCAGTCGAGGCAGCGTAACATCTCTAGCCACCACTACCACAAACTGACCATCTCTTATACACTGGACAGTCACTGGAATGAGTTACAAGAGCAGGTTATTGCTGAAAATCAGTTTAACATGAACCCTTTGCATTGACTCAATCTTACCAGCCTTCCCATAGTAACACTGCTGTCCGTTAAAGCAGCAGTTGATAGCTGCACACTCAACACCACTGATACCAGGTGGTCCACATTGGATCTGCTCATAATCAGCTACAGCACATTTGTCAAGGGGGCTCTGCCTGTGCCACTGGCTGCTTAGGCTGAAACTGCTGTGAAAACTGCTGACTAGCTTGCGGTTGAACTGACTGAGGAAACTGTTGACTAGCTTGCTGTTGAACTGACTGAGGAAACTGTTGACTGGCTTGCTGTTGAACTGACTGAGGAAACTGTTGACTAGCTTGCTGTTGAACTGACTGAGGAAACTGTTGACTAGCTTGCTGTTGAACTGGCCGAGGAAACTGTTGACTAGCTTGCTGTTGAACCGGCCGAAGAAACTGTTGACTAGCTTGCTGTTGAACTGGCCGAGGAAACTGTTGACTAGTTTGTTGTTGAACTGGCCGAGGAAATTGTTGACTAGATTGCTGTTGAACTGACTGAGCAAACTGTTGACTAGCTTGCTGTTGAACTGGCCGAGGAAATCGTTGACTAGCTTGCTGTTGAACTGACTGAGGAAACTGTTGACTTGCTTGCTGTTGAAACCGCTGGTCAGTTTGCTGGAACATCAGAGTTTGAGGATTCTGGGGCAGATTACTCCACTGTGGAACAGCATGACTGAACGCAAAGAGCCAAACACAAAGTGTCAGCGACTGAAGAGCACACCAACTTCCTGCCATTGTTCAACAGCTAGTCACACTGTTGAGATGCTGCCCTTTGGTATTTTTGTACCATACAGACTTTGGCTAATTAGTGATAATCCATCCCTCTTCATTAACAGTCATGATTCTCCAGACTTGCATGAGTGGGAGTCTATGCAATGCGTGATTCTATTGGTTCTTACAATTATTATAATTTTTGTATTCTTTCCACACTTTTTGAACAAACTCAAAAGCACATATTGAGCTGAATTCTGAATAGTATGCTAGTACAATTTCTTTCATTCTGAAGTCAACCTTTGTTTTCTCCTTCATTAGCTGAATTTTATAGGCTATTTGATGTTTTGGCTATTCTGAATTATATATGTTTTTTTTTTTACATCTTGCGGTTTTCATGGCAAAAGGCCTGTGTATTCAGGGTATGTTTACACAACAACGACGTACTAAAAATGGAAAAGTTTTTTCTTTGAGTTTTCCTGGGCAGACGACAACTTAGGGTGACAGTCCCGAAATTGGTGCGTCCCTCAATACATTATTACATGACAACCGTCATGTTCTAGCTGTAAAAATAACCAACCAACCTAACCCTAGCCCTGAAATTATAAGGCGATAATATATCCAAAATTTATTGAAATGCACATTTATTGTCTTTTCAGATGAGGATGGGCTCCATCCAAAGTTTTTCTCTTCAACTAAACATATTATGGAACTATTTTACCTGCTGCCATCACCATTGTCTCCATTGGGACAAATGCAAATAATAGATTTCACAATGAAAGCGTTCAAAAACATTATTTCTCTAAACTGTTAAAACACATCAACTTGTGGATTTCTGAAATGGTGTGAGTGAATGGAGGTGGGGCTAATTGTTGCATATTCGTAGAACCACGTATACTAAATGAGGCAACAGTGTAGTTACATTCAAGCAATTTTAAGGCGTGAATAACTTTTCCAAGGAATTTTTTTTAAATATATCATTTTGGTAATCAAAGATGAGTTTTAAAAATGTGTTTAAAAATGGAGTGATGAGAGTGTTGCGATTCTCCAGGATTGTTTTGAGACCACCGACTGGCTGATGTTTAGAGAGGCAGCAGATGGGAACATTAACGAATATACAGATACTGTTTCCAGCTTTATCCATCACTGCATTGAGGACATCATTCCTAAGAAGCCACCGACATGAAGGACTATCGGCCGATAGCACTGACCTCTATCACCATGAAGTGTTTTGATCGGCTGGTCAAACCATTAATCTGCTCCTCGTTGCCCCCCACCCTGGACCCTATGCAGTTTGCATATAGGTCTACAGTTGATGCTATCGCCCTGACCATGCACACCGCTCTCTCTCCCACCTGGACAATGGGAATACGTAGGTGAGAATGCTGTTCATTGATTACAGCTCTGCATTCAGCACCATCATCCCTTCCAGACTCGTCTCCAAGCTCGTGGATCTGGGACTAAACATCTCCCTATGTAAGTGGATCCACAACTTCCTGACGGGGAGGCCACAGGTGGTGATAATCGGTGACTGCACCTCATCCACACTGATCACCAACACAGGCACGCCCCAGGGCTGTGTGCTCAGCCCTCTATTGTTCTCCCTGTTCACACATGACTGCGAAGTAAACCACAGTTCCAACCCCATTGTGAAGTTTGCTGATGACACAACCATTGTGGGCTGCATTTCTGACGGAGATGAGTCAGCCTACAGAGAGGAGGTCGACACTCTGCTGACATGGTGCCATAACAACAACCTCTCTCTCAATGTCAGAAAAACTAAGGAGATAATTGTGGACTTTAGGAGGGAGACAGAGGGAGGAGCATGTACCCCTGCACATAAATGGATATATAGTGGAAAAGATTAGCTGTTTTAAGTTACTCGGGGTCAACATCAGCAATGACCTTACCTGGGGCCTGTTTCAATAAGGAGGTTCAACCAACTCTGAGTTAAAACTTGAACTCTGAGTTGACTTACCCTGAGATGGGAAACTCTGAGTTTTCGGTTTCAGATCAGCTGAAATTAGTTAGTTCAATCAACTCTAAGTTGACTGACTCTGAGTTAAGCGCGTGCACCACAACTATAGAAAGCCATTATCAATAGAGCACAGATATTATGAGTCACCATGGCAACAGCGCCAAACAAAAAGAGGAATTACTGTTATACAGTGCTGGGTGTAATTAATTACCAAGTAATCTAAATATTGTAATTTAATTAAAGGGATTACTCTTAATTCTACTGTCATTTAAAATAAAATCTGATTTAATTACATTAAATAGGCTACTGCATAGACTATAGAACAATTCTGTATAAAACAATAGTGGATTATACATTTTATACATTTTTAAAAGGTATATTTTTAATGTAACCTTCTCCCTCTACACACTTTGGTCAATTCAAGAATAATTCATGCAATTGAATTGTGTTAATTTGAAAGCATTACAAGTGCAATTTCTTGTCTCTCCTTGTGTTTTTCAAGTGGTTGAGGTTGATATGGGATTTAGTAATTAATAATAAGTAGATCAATACTTTCTAAAGATAGTAATTATTATATTAATCTAATTACACTGTTGAAGATGTAATTTGCAGCTAGTAATTAATTACTATTTTAGAGTAACTGATATAATATCAGGTGAAACTGGAAGAACAGTATGTTATTCAACCTAATTTTAATTATCATGTAGGCTATGTGCAATCCTGCAGGCATTAAAAGAATGTGGCAGCAGCTGAAAATAAAAAAAATATAAGAACATAATTCAATCAGGCAAGGCTTGAGCATATCATGGGTGTAGGCTACCTGACTTTACAAACATCTGACATATTAAATAACTAAATAGCATCCAGTGTCTAGCAGTGCAGCAGCATTTCTGGCTGAGGGAATTCCTTCATCAGAGCCAGTCACTCCCGAAGATCCAAGGGCCTTCATAAAATGTAAGAGGTCTACATATGTGTTATTTTTTATATAGGGCATTTTAAATATTTCCATTTATTTGACTTTGGGTTGGGTTTTTCGTTGGTCCCAAAAGATTCTGATGGTAATATCTGTCTTTTGGAGCCTCCTGTCCCAACAGAACCCCAAACAGTTGTAAGTAGCCGACTCAATACACCAGAAATTATGACAAATAGTAGGCCTATTATAAAGTGTACTCGACCAAATGCTCATCTTTACCGGACGATGGGGATGAAAAAGTTTCTGCTGCCATAAGAGACATACAGAGGTAATGTTAATATTATGTGTCTACAGATCAGACGATCTACACATTCACATTTGTATGTGGAGTAGCCTATGGAATCTAAGTTTATATCTAAGTATAATCAGACATTCTTATATTTCCCCCCAGTGTGTGGAAGAACAGCAGGAGGACGGTCCATCAACTTCTGGAGCACAGATGAACACACTGCAGTGATTTTCAGTAAATGCCACAGTTTAATTCTGTAGAATTTGTTTAGAACTACAGTACATGATGTGACTAATCTACTGTATTTTCAGTTGCCAGCTAAGGAGTTATATAGACTTCATCTAATTAATAAATAAAAAAAACAGCAATATATAAATGTACAGAAAGAATGAATTAAGTGTTTAAACACCGCTTCCTCTTTAAAAAAGGGGAGGAGGCTGCAAGAAACTCTGGGTTTACCGAAGAAAACCTGCTCCCGACCAGGTTAGGTTCACAGAGTAAGTTACCATGGTAACTGACTCTGAGTATAAGTTACCCCTCTTTCAGAAACGGGCTTGACTTACTCTGCTTTCTCGGGTTTGATTTACCTCCCATTCTGAAACGGAAAACCCAGAGTTTCCCTCATTTCAGGGTTAACATACTCAGAGTTTTCACTTAACCTCCTTTCTGAAACAGGCCCCAGGTCTGCTCACACGGACAAGGTTGTCAAAGCGGCCCGGAAACGCCTATTCTTCTTGAGAAGACTCAAGAAGTTTGGCATGGACCCATTCATCCTCACTAACTTCTATAGATGTACAATTGAGAGCACACTGACTGGTATGGGAGCTGCATTGACAGGGATAGAAAAATCCTACGCAGTGTGGTTGGGTCTGCAGAGTTCATCATCGGCAGAAAGCTCCCAGCCCTACAGGACATCTACCTAACACACGATGCCTCAAGAAAGCGGGCAGGATTCTAAGAGACTGTTACCA